>JAHDVE020012324.1:0-122065 GCA_022606495.2 Halesus radiatus | reverse complement strand
GAGAAGAAGCAGGAGAAGCGAGGACTTCACAACCTGGGATATGGCGGCTCCAGTGGTGGTTTCTCTAGCCATGGCGGAGGCTTTGGAGGTTCCAGCGGTGGATACGGAGGCTCCGGCGGTGGCTTCTCCAGCCATGGAGGCGGATTCGGCGGCGGCGATGGAGGATTCGGTGGCAACGGAGGAGGATTCGGTGGCAACGGAGGAGGATTCGGACAAGGCGGTGGATTCGGCGGTAATGATGGAGGCGCTGGTCAAGTGATCACCAACACCATCGAAGTACCAGTTCCCCAGCCCTACCCCGTCACTGTGGATAGGCAAGTCCCCGTCCCAGTATCCGTGCCAGTTGACAGGCCTTACACCGTAGAAGTACCCAGGCCATACCCCGTTACCGTAGAGAGGCCAGTCCCCGTCACTGTTAACAGGCCAGTCCCCTACACCGTGAGAGTGCCCATCCGAGTCCCCGTCATACAGAGAGTAGAGGTCCCAGTGCCCAGGCCATACCCCGTCCCAGTCGACAGGCCTTACGCAGTTCCCGTTCCACGACCAGTTGTCGTTGAGAGTCAAGTGCCAGTATATGTCAACCAAGGAAATGGCGGTGGTGGATTTGGCGGAGCAGGTGGAGACTTTGGAGGCGCAGGAGCTGGAGGGTTCGGAGGAGCTGGAGGATTCGGAGGAGCTGGAGGATTCGGGGGAGCTGGAGGTTACGGAGGAGCAGGAGGTTATGGAGGAGCAGGAGGTTATGGAGGAGCAGGAGGATATGAAGGATACAGTTCCGGAGGACTCGGAGGAGGTCATGGCTCCGGTGGATACAGCTCTGGTGGATACAGCTCAGGCGGATTCGGTTCAGGATCATCCGGATACTCGTCTCACGGTTCCTCCGGTTCTTCCGGGTACTCTGGTCACTCCGGCTCCAGCTCCTCATCTCACCAGCACACCATCCACCATTAATCTAATATTAACCCGCCTACCATTTGCGACATTTCATCTCACTGATGTTCTCACCCGTGTTGTTACCTGAAGCTAGGATAATGTTATGTTTAATATTATTAACAAATTATTGAGTTGCATTTGTTTGAGATCTCAATTATTTCTGTTTCCTTCCTGAATCTGTATTGAATATATAAGTTTTTTAAAAGTAATTATAGCCTGTGTTTTTTTTACATGTTTATGAAACTAATTGACATGTCCAGATATATAATGTTTTGATTAACTGCAATACTGCATCATTATCAAAGAATAATAATCAACGTGATATTACTATGCGAACATCCATTGCATACAATTTGCGTCATGCAATCACACTACAGACGATTGTTTAGTGGATAATAAAAAATATGAAAACATGAAATAACGACTTTATACTGGTTCGATATTGATACCCAGAAAAATTCAATGTTTTGGCACACCATTACAAAATTCGAAAGGTCCTCTCGACTTACCAAGCACACACATGGTATTATATTGTATAATAATAATAATAATATCTTTATTGTAATTAAATTTAACTATAACTAAAAGATATGTATAATATAATATAATAATGTAAGTGTACAGTGGTTTATAAAGTAAAATAGAAAATAATATAATAACAGTTGTAGTTGAAGTTTCACATAACCTGCCTCACTATGGCTAACCTGTGTTGAGGCAGTAATTTTGAAAATTATTTTATAATTTTAAAATACCAATGAATATATACTTGTATTAAGATATGCTTCGTAAATCGTTGAATCAATAATTTCGAATTTGGGTGAGTGTACCGGTAAATGCCTTATCATTACTTTTAATCCAATTTTTTACATTGTGTTTGAATATTTTTTGTGAATCAGATTTTTTTATGCTAACCGGAAGAATGTTGTAAATTCTTATCGCAAGGTACCTAAAATTCCGTTGCCCAAAAGTAGTATGAATTACAGGAATTTGGAGTAAATCTTTGTTGGCATTTCTAATGATACGAATGTTCAATCTTTTTTCACAGTATTTACTTTTGTTTGAATAAAGGTTATTGAGGATTGTTTTAGCGTAAATCTGCCAAATGTCAAATACTCTCATTATATTAAAGATTAAGTTAGAATCTGTAATTAGAGGTAGCTTAAGGATTATTTTTATAATCGTTTTCTGTGGCTTTATGATTGGATCTAGTGCAAATGAAGTACCGCCTCCCTATGCTATGATACCATACTCAACAATAGATTTTCAGACCGCAAAATATATCATTTTCAAGTGTTTTAAGTCAAGAAAGTTTCGTATGGTTCTGAAAAAGTGCATGGTTTTTCTTATTTTATTTGCGATGATTTGGGTATGAAGATCCTTTACGTTCAGTGTTAATCAAATACTTACTTCCGATGGTCATACAGCTCTTGTGGAGCTTTACCTTCATTGATGATACCATTCTATTCCACCTCCAACGATCCACTGCTTTTACCACAAATCTATTTCTGATGAAGCGCTGCTACCAGATGGCTTCGTTTCGAACAACTGATGCCTCTCCACTCGCCATGCATGATAGCAAACCATGTTAGTCTGACTCTCAAGGGGCAGGTTATGGAGAGTTGGTGGATCAGATTTGATTATTGACACGTAGTAAAAAACATCAACAGTAGTACAAAATATTATAAATTAGGGGGAAAGATAGTGGAACAACATACGAGTTGTAACTTTTCATTTGTTACTTTGCTGGGCCTGGGTTCCCTTCTACTACTGTAGCTTCATCTTTACTGCAATCTTCTGATGGAATTTTTTCTGTATCAGGAGGTTTTTCTGAGTATTTTGATGACAACTGTCATTCAGCGAACGACATTCTTTAAAAATATCGATATTTGCTTAGTTTTTACAACAAAATAAAAACTCAATATTATGTAAGTATTGACTATAAACGTTATTAGCGAGTCATTTGTCGAATAATAATGCTATTAAATTAACCGAATTAACGAAATTGCGATGTTTTAAAGTACCTATCCTAAAAGCACGAAATGCCGGATAAAAAAGATTTAAATTCTAAAATTATAATAAACGATGGTTTAAAAGGTTTCAAATTACAATCCAAGATGGCTCATAGGAAGATTAATGTATGTTTAAAAAAGCACATTGGTCCAAGTGCATATTTTTTACTTTAACCAAATGGTGTTCAGAAATTAGTGGAACTTTCCGAAAGGAGATGATTCTACATAAAAATAAGCATGTGTAGAGTTAAATAAAAAAAAAAAACGAAGTCAGAGATCAAAATTATAGATAAATAAACCCAAAAAAATATCATGGTGATTTGTCTTGTCTCTTTAAAACAAACTGTCAGACGCGACATGTGAAAACATTTCAATATGAATAACACATTTCAAAGATTTTATTGAGTTGAATGGTGTTGCCATAGTAATGACATGTTGTAGTTAAAATAATAAATACCTACAATTAAATTCCAAGCTATTACTAGTAGAGAGTAGTGACCTAGTTAGATGAATACCGATTTAAAGCATAAAAAATATTTTTTTTTTAATTCAATGTATTTTTAGATGCTGGAAAATCCTCAACTATTAATACCGGATAGAGAAATATTACACTTGATCAGAAAGGTAAAAAGATGAAACATTTATGTCGTATCCTGTATCCAATAAAATATTTCCGTCAATTATTTGTAAATCATTATAAAGTATAATAATTATATTAATTAATAAATCATAACAATTAAAAATACACTCATTATTTTATGTACCCACATACGTTTTGCATTTTAGTCTGCAAGTTTTTCAAATTTTATTTCTCTTTAACTTTTAAAGAGGAAAAAACAGTTTCACAGTCTTCAAGAACTGCACGTCCTGGCTTTATAGGCATTTAATAATTTAAAAAAAGTGACGACATGAGCTATAAAACATAAATTAACATCAAAATCTCAAAAAAAAAAAATTCAAGTTAATGAAAAACCAATGTAATCTGCAATATTTTCCCTAAGAAAATGTTTGAAAAACTGTTCGAATTTGGACAACATTTTGTGAAACTTGAGCACGTGTTATTTTGTTGTAGAGAAGTGATTGTTATTAAAATGTCGTTAACACTAGAATAATTTTAGTTTATTTTTAATTTCGGTAACTTAATAAGTTTCCGCACGATTATTGCCATGCTCTGTCTAAGAAGATAAAAATCTTAAATAATGCAAGTGAATAAACGAGCGGATTCGAATGGAGATAGAATATGCAGTAAATGTGGTATAATTCGGTTGCACAAAATCACCCATCCTTGTCAAGATTGCAACTTGCAACTGCTAAAGTCATCAATCTTATTTTTTTGTGAAATTTAAATAACACCTACTGTTTCATGACATTAATAGATTCCATCCAATTAACTAAGAATATGGGTATTAGTGTGTCGTAAGTTTTTTTTTTTTTTTAACTACGGGATTAAAAAAAAAATCTGAAACGATAAAAAATGTAATATTTTCGTATTAGGACAACCACATCATCGAAAAAATCTTTAAAAATTATGTCGGAGTTATACAATTTTATTAATACGTTTGTATTGGCTTGTAGTTTTAATTACTGAAATCTAACCCCCGTGAATAATCTACTATCCCCCAACTACACTGCCATAATAATAAAGAACTCCAGCGAAAAATATAATGGTTTTATAAATATATATTCACATAGATCAGCAAACGCCGTTTCCAAATATATAAAAAATCTATTATTAATAAAAGAATTTGGAGTATTCATGAGCAAACCAATTATCAATACGGATATTATTATAATGTTAATGCTCAATACTATTATTATTCTTCGAGGTAAACATTATAAAAAGGTACATAATTTTATTACTTGTGTTTAATTATGGTTTACCAGGTATAGAATATACAATTATGTACGGTAAAGCTCATCCTTGTTTTGACTTTTTACATTCTAACCTCAAAACTGATCAAAACCGACTGGCCATAGATTTGGAGTGTTTTGGCGGGCTTTGAAGAATTGAAACTTTGAAAAATGTTTAACTATTAAAACTAACTTTAGAAAAATAAATAAATGTACTGGTATTTAATTTTGAACGTTATTATTGATAAAAACAAAACAATTCAAACGTCGGGTGTTTCAAATACATTTGTTAGTTCTTCATATTTCTACAGATTCTCCAAAGATATGAATTATTCTATCAATTAGGAGAACGGGGAAATAAAGGAGAAACAAACTAATACGAAATGGGTACGTTAATTATCAGATTATTAAACATAATAAAAATCATAATTAACAAACACCACGTACCTCGAAAATTAGAAAAAGGTGTTTACGGAATTCAAGAATTCTTGGAACGGCACCTTCAAATTGAAATGCACAATAAATTTATTCATACCATACTGAACATTCCTAATAATAATAGCTAGTTTGGGTTTTTTGGCAAATTTTGCAACAAAACAATGACTGGCTCATTAAAACGCTCACGAGAAAGCCTGCATAATGTCCAATTACTTAAATGGCACACATCGTCAGTGTTGTTATCCAGCGGGTTCACAAAGGTTTCTGGAAACCCTTTGTTAAAAAAATGTTTTTCCAGAAACCATGAAAAAACAATCAACAAATTTTCGCTTTCCAATGTATGATGTGTATGACGTATTTGTCGGAAACCGGTTTTTATGAAAATTGAATGACACAAATAACTTCTTGACCTATCGCTTTACCGAGTGAAATTTACCAGCGCGACAGTATCTATTACGGTGGAGTCAAAATCAAAGCGTATAGGTAACATGAATAGCAAAAGTAAAGTCTGCTTATTAATAAATAAAAAAATGTATTAATTTTTTTTTTTATTTTACTTTTTTTTGCCGAAGAAAAAAAGACAACGCAAAAAGTCTCGATAAATGACGTTTTTGTATTTTGTCTTACCGGAGCTTGTTATTTAAAACAAAAAAAAATTACAGACAAGTTTACAAAATATGTATATACTCGTATGTCTATATAAAATTAAAACATATGTAACAAACTTAAAATATAAATACTTCTCAAGAATCTTACTCTAAAATATTTCTAAAAAAATATATCAAAAAATTAATAAAATAAAATAAAAACATGAACGAAAGTAATAAATCATAAATAAAATAATATTTCCTTATTATTGATACAAATAGCTTCTTTCAGCTTGCCAAGTTTTCAATGTATTTATTAATTGTTTAGTTTTAAATCAGTTTTTTTGTTTTTTTATTTCAGCGGGTTACATATTTATAAAACTCGGAATCATGTGATCTAAAGTTCTTTGTCCATATTCGTTTTTATGCTTAGGAGCAATTAATCCTTCATTAACATTGAGACGAGTATTATAAGTGTAATCTAGTCTATTTGTAAATATAATTTTGTGAATTTGGTGAAATATAATTTTGTACCACAGAATTGATCTTACTGAAAGAATTTTGAGACTCTGATAAAATTATGGCTTTATTCGTACAAATTTTTATGAGCTAATAATTTAACCAATTAATTTTGCACTGATTGAACATGATTAATGTTTGTTTTACAGGAAAGTCCCAAGGATGTAATTCCATACCTTATAACAGATTCCGCTAATGATAAATAAATTATTCGAAGTGTACAGACTGGAACAAAGAATTTTAATTTAAATAATCTACTAACAATTGATCTTAGTCGTACACACACCTAATTTATTTGTAAATCTCACTTGAAAAAACAATTAATAATTACACCTAAATAAACACATGCTTTCACAAGTTCAACATTTTCACATGTACACGATACAGGAATGTCATCGTGTAAACAATCTGAAGTATGTGTTTTTATTTCAGGTGTAATATATACCTCTGCATTTGGGGATCTTATGTGCATTAATTTAGTTTTTTTTTGATATATATACTATGTGTAAATTTAAACACCAATGCACAATATTATTTTGCGTTGCCAGAAATTCGTAATTTATCAAAATAGAACGATTATGACATAAAATATGTAATCTTGAAGATAACATTGACAAATCTCGAATGAAATATAAAACAGAAAAGACACAGAAAGTAAAAAAAGGTAACGGTCGCATCTGGGACTCGAACCCATGATAGACCGAGAGTTCCTGGATTCGACCGTTACCCCTTTTCCGCGTCTTTTCTGTTTAATATTTCATTTGACATTTATTAAAATTATATTAAATGATTAATGATTATGATATTGACATTATTATAATATTATTTAAATCGGTGTTATAAAATTGGACTCTAGTATCTCAATAACAAAACTGTAATGCTTTTACCATTAATTTTTCTCTTTAATTTTTTTTTCTACTTATGTACATCACAAGATGCATGCGCCTAAATATAATAATTTTGCCCTACATTTGTATGATGATTGGAATTTATTGTTGTATTATATTATATTGTTGAAATAAACTCCTGCTGACAAGCTACTTGCAGTGGCTTAGCGGGTATAAGTTCCCACTGTATATAATCAAAAAAAACATTACAATGCGGTTTCAATAAAATGCAGCTTCAATAAAAATTCAATCAAAAAATAGTCACCTATCTATTGAAAAAAAACACCCTTTTGGCTAAAGGGGGAGGAAGCGCAACACGGCTTCATATCCCAAAAAATATTACAGAAAAAAAAAATTTGGTAATTTCATATTTTTTTTTTTTTCATATGGTTCATTTTTCAGCTTTTATGGACTGCACGCCGCTTGCTATCTTCACGGTACATACTACCTAAAGCAGTCCTAGATCAATTGGTTATACTTGAGGTGAACCTTCGGAAAACTGTGCTATAGAAAATAACTCTTATTATCATTATAATTTGCAAAAAAATGTGGCCTGGAAGAAGAACTGTAATATAAATGTG
Source organism: Halesus radiatus (assembly GCA_022606495.2). NCBI lineage: Eukaryota > Metazoa > Arthropoda > Insecta > Trichoptera > Limnephilidae > Halesus > Halesus radiatus. The sequence goes on along the minus strand of JAHDVE020012324.1, from coordinate 114,263 downwards.
GCACCCATGAAAATGAAAATTATTAAGACATTTTCTGGGAAATGATTAGATGTAAAGTAATTGCAGTACGGTAAGACAAGGGAAGAGCTGACAGTACCTACACATACCTATGGCAAAGTCTCGAAATGGGTAAATTCTTTGCAGTCTCACTATTCAAGCCTAAAGTAAGCTGTTCGGAAGGTTCCTACGCACACTTCCGTAGTGGAATTAATCTGATTCTCAAATACCAATCGCTCTAAATCTTCATCAACGCAAAAAAGTAAGCGTTAAAAGTATGTTACTTCACCGTTTATCTTGAGTGCATCCTGCTAAATATCCGGAAATGACTACACACATTAGTATTTTATTTTACCGTGATGTTACAGCAAGAATAATCCAACGAATAAGAATTTTTGAATGTCTTCACGGCTCGTGCACAGCTATTTTGCAGTCTCCTTACTGCCTGACGTTACATCTGATCAATATTATTTGTATAAATATTCCTATCAAATCGTTTCGGGTATCAGTTGGTCCATACTATTCAGAGCTACATCAACTATTCAATATGGTGTCGTTTAAGGTGAAGCAAAATAAAATATGCGACATTAATTTAACAACTCCTACTTTGGTCAATACGCAGAATTTGAAAGGTCCATGTAGCAGTGACCTCCTCTTCGAATTCATATACAAACATAGGTAATTTCTTGTAAAGGAGAAAGCAAAGATGGACATTATTTAATACTTTTATCTATTTCTTTACAGGTTTGCTGGGTTTTGACAAGTCTTCTCGCATTATCGGCTGGGGCGAAAGTTAATAGCAAAGTTGAAAAGCGAGGACTTTCACATCTTGGCGATGGCGGATTTGGCGGTCAGAGCTATGGAGGGCACAGTTTTGGAGGGTCTGGAAGTGGTAGTTACGGAGGATCTGGCAGTGGAGGTTATGGGGGATCTGGCAGTGGAGGTTTTGGAGGATCTGACGCCGGTGGATTCGGAGGTTCCGGTGTGGGTGGAATCGGAGGAGGAGGAGTAGGAGGTAACCAAGTGATCACCAACACCGTCCCCGTTCCCCAACCCTACCCAGTCACTGTAGAGAGACAAGTACCAGTAGCCGTCAGAATTCCAGTTGACAGACCCTACCCAGTTCATGTATCGAAGCCCTACCCAGTGCGAGTGGAAAAACCCGTACCATATAACGTAGATAGGCCAGTACCATACGCGGTCAAGGTTCCATACAGGGTGGAAGTCATCCAGAGGGTGGAAGTCCCGGTGGACAGACCCTACCCCGTTCCCGTGGAAAGGCCCGTCCCAGTGCAAGTACCCCAGCCCTACGTAGTGGAGAGGCAAGTGCCAATTTACATTAACCAGGGCGGTAACTCAAACGGAATCGGTCAGGGTGGATTCTCGGGAGGACTTGGAGGTTCTGATTCTGGATTTTCTGGACAGTCTGGACTCTCTGGATACGATTCCGGACTCTCTGGATACGGTTCTAACGGATTCTCTGGACAGTCAGAGCTCTCGGGATACTCTTCTCACGGACAGTCTGGACTCTCTGGATCTTCAGGACTCTCCGACTTCGCTTCTCACGGACTCTCTGGACAGTCAGGACTCTCTGGATATTCATCTCACGGACAGTCTGGAATCTCTGGATATTCATCTCACGGACAGTCTGGAATCTCTGGATATTCTTCTCACGGACAGTCTGGAATCTCTGGATATTCTTCTCACGGAAGCTCTGGTCACTCCGGAAAAGCCGTGTCCTCTCAGAAGATCACCATTCACCATTAATCAAAAATTTGAAAAACGGTCAGCTAAATAGATTCTTTCCAAGTATCTTCCCATTGTTGTTTCTAGAAGTCTTTGAAATTAATAATTTTATTATGGACGGGTGATCTTTGTATAATAATATGTACTATTATTCCTGTTAAAATATTTTGTTATACTTATTAAAAAATGCAAAACAAAACATTCCCAGTGCTTTCGACATTTTCAAATCATAAATCTTAATTATAAGAACATAAAATTATTAATGGTTAATTTTCTTACTGATTACAATAATATTCATAGTATATAATCACGTCAATTCAATCCAACATCAAGCTCAATTGAATCTAAGAGGAATTTTGTTTGACGTTTGTCCCGAAATTCTACTTAGATTCCATTTTAATTGATGTTAGTAGTGTGTATGGATCCCTTTATGAACAATAATTATATTATTTTCCCAAATATGCAGGTAAAAACTGATAAAAATTCGAGGAATAAATTATTTATGATCATTCTTATTTCCCGTGACTTTTTAGAATCTTTTTTTGGTTTGATGATCATAAGTGACCACAAATCGGAAGAATTTCAACCTTCAAGGAGATTTTTACATTGTTCAGAACAATAGCTGATACATCATATAGGTCCAAGGGAGTCTGTTGAACAACAAACTTTTATTGTCTATGAACAGGATGCTTTGATGTCTATGCGCAATTTCGCTCTGTTTCACTCTAGCCTCTGGTTCTCTTTGATAGTAGATGGAAGTTGCAGTCGTCATAACACGGTTCATTATTTGATGCTTTGATTTCCATACAACGCGCTTCTCTATACACCCGAGCTGCTATTAAATACTGTAAGCTTATTTATATATTACTTAATTTATACTAAATCCGTTCGGTGAATTTCATTTAAAAATCTGAAAAATTGATACTGGTCAGCCCTTTTAAGTTTGCGGATGTGTCATTTTCTGGAATTAAAGCATTATCCGGTGCAACATTCCAGGTCTTCCTTCGCTGATGATTGTATTTAGTTGGGAACTGTTTAAATTACCGTGGTTGTTGCGCAATAGGATTGCCGGCGAAGCGCCGGGATTTGTGTGCAAACTTTTAACAGTAACCTTTGACATGTGTCACTGCCTACGTGTCATAAAATAAATGGTAAATACGTTAAAAAACGCTTTCGTTTTCTATCTGGCTCAAAACTAAGAGTTTATTCAATTCTTACGAACAAAGGCTTTACCAAAAACGTCAGCTGATCAACAATAAATCAAAAAATAAACGTCAATAAAAAAAATTGTGATGCATCCTAAACCTACGCTCTTGATATCGTCAATAAATTAGTTTCCGTTGCTTGGTTTGAATTAAAAACCATTTTATTAGTTACGAAAATGGTTATAATGCATGCCTTTGTACAATTTTGAGAACTTTTCATTTATACAAACGTCTCAAATGTAAACTTATGAAAGGTCATTGATATTATGTCAACACTTTTTGCCAACAGACATTTTTCAAATTTCACGAATAACAACAGGATTATTAAAATACAGGCTTATTGAGATATTTAATCTTTATAAGTCTTTTTATCATTGAAATGTTATAATCTTGTCTGTATTCTAATAAGTCCATTCAGCTGTTTTGTTTTTCTTATGTTGATCTTCTATTTATAACTTGTTAGCACACTGCACAGGGGATTTGCCAACTGCAAAAAATTTTCTTGTTCAATAATTCCTTTTTAAACATTTTCCCGTATTGGCATAAGTGAACTTTATTATTATTATTTATTCTGTGATTGCGTTTTACGATCATTAACCTTTCCTGGTGGAGCTTAACCTATTTGCCGCTAACCGCATCATATGATGTGTGAATAATCCATTGTTTAAGCTCCATGTGTACCTTTTTATGCGTTAATTTTAAATTAACGACAAAAAGTGTATAAAGAGATCTATAAGTTGTTCTATACACACTGAGAAAGCAGTGAAAAGGTTAGCAAAAGCAAGTAATGCAACATTAAAATAAATAAAACGGCGCTTTAAATGGATCGCTAGTTTTTATAGCATTTAAATGAAACCCATAAAATACAGTTTTTAATCTCTCGACTTGATAACAACTGTGGTAAAGGTTTTAAAAATTTTACCTAGACCTTTCGAAATATCAATAGTTTTATTGCTTTGCCATAACAGCCTAAAAATTTTAAATAGCCTTTTCTAGATATTGTTAAATGCTGGTACTTGCCGAGTACAGTATAACCTTAGTTATTCAGGCATCGGTTGTCAAGATAGATTCCCGGATATCTGAACTGCGAACCCTCCCTTCATGCTGAAGAAGTCTTCCAAGAACTCGAGGCCACATTTAAATGGCAAGATAAGCGCTCCCTGATATGCCACATCGGCCTGCTGGCTGAAACGTTTCGCTAATTTGGGTTAAAAAGTCACCACAATTCCGTGAGCGGGTCGATGCGTTGATCGACTAACCTCCACGCGGAAGTGTACATGTAAAGGGATTTCTCAGAGATCGGAGCGAAGTGTGGCCTGATGTGTGATACGTCATACGGCTTAAAATTTTTGCTATGGTTACCATAGATATCATAAAATAGACATTGATATGGGCATTTACCAATTTTAAAAGAATTACGAACGCCATGTCATAACTAATCAGAAGATTATAAAAATCACTTACTTATGGACAGTAAAAATTTTGATAGTTTACTTTAAATGTTTCGTTAAAATTTATTAAAACCGATTTTTCCTTATCTTTCATTTTTCATAAACAGTCAGTAAAAAGCCATTAAAAAACAAGTGGCGTGCGCTCAAACTCTTTCGTGTAAATGCATAGTATGTCGATCGCTGAAAAAGGCGACGTGTTGGACTGACGGGAGATCTGGTCGATCAGACTGCGTCGTTTGCCCTTACAAGTACGTTTCAGAGCACGTATTAGAATGAAGTGTGATGTGATCTTCGCTCCGAAGTGTACGTGTAATGCCCGCAATTAGCTCCAAGTTACTTTAATTAAAGTGGATTCGAGTCTTTTTCCTGTTGATATTAAACTTTTTTTTTAAATGTGTTATTATTTCTCAAAATATGTAAATTAATGAGAATTTTTTTTAACCTCTTCGTGACTTTTGCTTTTGAAGGATCGATATATCGACCTCTCCTACCTATGTGAGGACTCACACGGGCCGAAATATCGGCTCGGTATTCTGGTACAAACCATATTTCTATATATTCGAATTTTATGTGTAATCTTGTTATCTATCAACAAGTATTGTTTGAACAAAATTTATAGGAGAACAATAAAGAAATCTTATTAATTAAACATAATAACGGTATGCAGCTAATTCGTCTTATTAGATTCTTACGCACCGGTTCATCGTTGGTATAGTTTAGTCAGCCTTAAGCCCGGTTTAAGGCCGTTTTAACTATTTATATCCCATGGTAACAAGACAAGTTTTTCATTATTCTGGCCTTACATGCCACATAGTATTTATACCGCGATTATAAGTAAAATTTAAAGGTGTTGATGTACTGGTGTTTTGTTTTTTAATATGTTAACACTGAAATTAATGAAATTAGAAATGTTTTATCAGGTGATGGATCTGGGAACCTCCCTGCTCTGCCTTGGGCTGGTGATGGGCTCGGCGTTGCTGCTCTTCATCATCAGCACGCTGGGCACACGTGGCCAGTCCTACGAAGAGGTGGTGGCCGAGAGCCGTCGCCTTGCCGCCCAGCGGGGCCTGCTGGACGAGGCGGCCCGGACCAAGAAGGCGCAGCAGCAGCTGACCAAGAAGAACAAGAAGGCCGGGAAGAAGGTGACAAACGTAGTTACCACATTTTAATATGATTTATTCACCTTCAATCAACATTCATACCGGATCTATCATGAACTCATGTATTTATAACTCTTCCTTTTTACGAGAACACATAATTCCATACCGCATCTATCAGGAACTTCTAAATATAACTATAACTCGCCTACTTTTTACCTTATTCTACCAAACCTTTAAGAAAACACATAATATCATATCACATTTGTCTGGAACTCAATTTTTCGAAACTCATCCACTTATAACTCTACCCTTTATACCGTATCTGAAAAAACATAATAAGAACTCGTCATTTCATACCCCAACTATCAGGAACTCATCCACTTATAACTCTCCCCTTTTACACCTTTTCCGGCGATACCTTTATGAGAACTCCTCATTTCATACCGGATCTATCAGGAACTAGTTTTTCCAAATTCATTCACCTATTACTTCAATTGACACCTTATCTGACTTTCTGCGTTTATTTGGATTATATGTTTTTTAAACTGATTTACTTTATCCCTTTACCCTGAAAATCCTCTTTATTCATAGCTCACCCATTCTATTCGTATCCTCTCAAATTTCATCCATTTTCATATTATCAGTTCATAGACTATTTAAACTTCATCCCATCAACCTACTCGAAATATTATTTAATGTTCAGGTTATTTATAAAATTTTCTTAATTTTTTTTTTTATCTCAGCAATGGCAGGCACAGCGATTTAGCAATCTCAGTCTGACTGCAAAAAGTGTTATATTTATTGGCAAATGTTTGAAAATGTTCTTCTGACTCGTAGAAAATAACTATTCTTAGTAGAAAAAATATCCAGTGCTTGCTACAGCCATATTCTTAGAAGTTCGCTGCATTTTTTATGAATACTACTTATCTTGATTGTTTAGCTCTGGTAATACAATAAGTTGATAAATTTGAGTAATCATTTTTATCACACTTAATTCTTCTTTATTTCTGAACTCGACTAGCCTACCGTGACTGATGTAAAAATATATTTTCTTCAATAAATATATAATTATTTTGTATTGTAATAAAATTAATAAGAGATACTTTGTTTACGCCACTGTTTAATATATAAATATCAACATGTTTCAGAAGCGAAGCTTCCCACATCAGGATACACAGCATTCAAAAAAATAATTGGAAAGCTATGAAATTTTTTACAAATTTTAAAAATTTATGGTCGATGATTCAGCAAAAAAATCATCTAAAAGTAGAATTATTTTTTTCATCTAAATGAAGACATTCTCTTATCTCAGGCCGAAAGTAATAATATTTTGTTGAAATTCCATGAATATTATTGGTCTGAAGAATTTTCTGTACCTAATCAAAAATAATCATAATATGTACTATCAAAAAGCAGTTAAAAAAAATCAGATTCTTGAAATTTGTTCTTGTTTTTTTTTTTTAATTATAAATATTTTTTATCAATGAACAGACGAACCTCTTCGAATAATCTGATCATTCAATGCATTAATTATGTACATACTGTTTTTGCCACGAATTCTTGATAAGAAGAATGATTTCTTTCCAAGAATTACTTATCGAAACGGGCTTAAGAACAGAGTTTTCTTTATCAATCGTTAAATAAACAATTTGACGTCACACAATTGCCATGGATATTAAAAGCATGGACACGGAATACGTTAGCAGAATGATTAATCAGGAATTCAGTAGTTGCTTTAATGGCTGTGTCCCACTCAGCCAGTGGCAAGGACAGTGGTAAGAGGTAACTAAATAATAACATTTTAAAATAAGATTTCCATAAAAAAAAAATTAATGGGCTACTCATCGTTAGTTAATTTTCAACCACTGTCGTGTAGTTGGATCGATAGGAATTTTTTCGGTTAAGTAACCCCCCTACACGCTTCGCACACATCTTTGTAGTTAGGTGGTGGCTATTGTTGGCCTGTTTGGACACATGCGCAACCAGGTTTTACTACAAATACGTACTATGTGAATCACTTAATTGCACGTGTGGACATCACTTTTCTCAGGACAATGATTTAGTTACCACTTATTTCTGTTCTTGCTACTGGCTATGCATTCATTAAGTAGATCTAGAGGTTGTAAGTTTGATTTCTGTCAATATATTATATAGTGCACAGGTTTATGTAATGAATCCCAAAGCCTGAAATCCGTTTTTTTAAGTTCTCTACTAACTACAATTTTTTTTTTAATAATCATTTTGATGTCTTTTGGCAATCCATGTTCAGGGTTATTGATTATCGAAAAGTTAACCTTCAGGATATTGTGTAAAAGTTGATCCTTTATCAACATATGTTTTGCTGGGTTTGTCTTGTTACTGAGTTTATCTAGTATTAATACATATCGACATCTGGTATTGATATCGGCTTTCTCTGGTATAGATACTGAGTTTGTTTGATTTTGATATTGACGTTGTCTGGTATTGTTGCTGAGTTTGTCTGATATTAATTCTGACTATGTTGTTGTGTCTGAGTTTGTTTGATATTGATATTGTTTGGTATTGAAACTTAGTTTGTCTTGTACCATTATCGATTTAATTTGTATCATTACCGAGTTTGTCTTGTACTGTTGCTGAGTGTGTCTGGTATCATTCCAGGTGAAGGAAAAGCAGGCGAAGGAACAGCAGGCGGCCACCAGCAACAGCGAGCTGGACAGTGATGCCCCAGCAGAGAGCGGCCCCGAAGAGGACACCCCTGCTCACAAGCAGCACAGCCACGTGGAGTTTGTGGAGACAGCCATTGTGGTGGAACCTGAAGCTCCTCCACCAAAGCAGACCAAGGTAGGATCCGCGCACGCTTAATCCTTTGATTGTTGCATCTTGATAGTAGTTCCATGAAAAACAGAACAGTGACAAAAGAGAAAAGTGTGGTAAAAATCTAAACTAACCTAACTTTACCCAATTCTCTTACCATTTTCTGTTATATCTGGTTACTCTCGATGATATTGTTAAGATGATCGCTGTATTCATATATAATAGAAGCAAGGGAGATGGGCCTTGAACCGTTATTAGTATGAAACTGTGCGCACAAAAGCGTCGCCAACACCGTTTACCCATACTACTGAAAATCGCATCGATGCAAAGCGACACCCCACCTTTATTTCTATCTACGCGCCAAATGTATAACCTTTATTGACTCCGCCTCTTTGATAGTCCATACAGTTTGGTCATAGCTCGGCGACAGTCTGTACGCTTCCATGCCATATCTCTCCTTGTTTCTATTATCTATGGTTTTGTTGCTGTCTAGGTTGTTATGCTATGTGTTGAGAGTGTGGTGTAAGTTTCGTCAAACTACACTGGGTCGGTGTGTGAAAATTTTTTGTTTATATGTCATTAAGTTCATCTCACTTTTTTTTGTTATACCTCGCAACTGTGGAACTACGGTGTCTCTATTTGGGGAATGTTACGAAGAATGATGGGAAGAACCTGACTATTCAGGCCCTCCCACTAAACATAGCTAAAGCCTTTTAAAATAACTTTTCAATCCTGGGTCTCTGTTGCCTCACACTGGGACGATACTGAGAGATGGCCTCCGTGGTCGAGAAGTGATTACGAATCCGGAGGACACAGGTTCGAATCCCGGCATGCGCAAGTATATTTTAATTTAATCAATTTGTGTTTCACAATTAATTAAAAATAATATTTGCAGCACATTCCAGAGTGGAAAATACTTTTAGTATCGATCTGGTGAACGACCACCATTCAAAATTGAAACGTTGCTTGAAATGGCTTTAGCCATGTTTGGTGACCAGATCTGAATAGTCGGGTACTTCCCCCTTCATCTTTCCCATCTCCTTCCCCCCCCCTCACTACCTTCAGCCTCACAATATACCCCATTTGGGAATGCCATAGTCTCACTGGCTCCAGATGTTTGGAAGCAGTTGGTGGTCTTGTGCGGTATTCACATTTTAAACTTCGAGATTGAACCTTGTCTTATTTTTTGACACTTCATAACTCATTAGCTCGTGATGGAAATGATGTTGCTATCTGAAAATAGTTAACCTAGAAATTACATATAGAAAAAGGTGTGCAAATTTAACGATGCCGAAGTTCACCGTTGATCAGACTGTTTGCTTTTAAATTACTCATCTAATAAATGACTCGCCAGCCGAACTTTGTAGGAGTGATATATGTGCATACATACAAGTAAGTTAAGGTTTTAGCTAAATCAACTATGACATAGCACAAACAAAGGTGGTCACTGACTTAAGCATTTGCTCGTTGGCATGAATATTCGGCCGTGCTCCACACTCCGAGACTAATTTATGGACGTAGAGGTTGTGTGCGCTGCGTTCCTTCTAATCCGATCACTGCTATTTAAAGAAGAAAAGAAAACATGTTTGGGTGAGAAATGAGAAAATGCAAAATATTTACTTAAATATTTTATAACACCTATAAATAGACTCCGGCGCGAGGTGCACTCGCAACAATGTTCGCCCAGCAGTGACTGACATGTGCCGAATGGCGAATATTACAAAGGGATTCGCTAAAAAACCGACATCCTTTCGGAGCACGCTCTCAGCTCGCTTTATTGATATTGCGAATATCCTTTCTGGAACATGTTCACAACGAGGGAATTCTCAAGTCAGTCGCCACCGTTACATTCCATAGTGCCGACCCAAAATTCAAACGTGGCTCATGTAACTGACATTACAACATCTAACAAAACTACCTCTCGCATAAAGATATTTATTACATCTCTTATATATATATAATCAATAAACTTTTAATCTAACAATCCGGTAAAGAGGTATTTTATGTCGCATCTTATCACTTTTTACTACGTGACCCATGGGAATATGTTATCCTGAATCCATTAGTTGGCATTACATTTGGTTTGACCTCGGGAGATTATGTCACAAAGTCTGTCTGTCTGTCTGAAACTAGGCTGGGTTAAAAATTCTCAATAATATGTTTATGTATGCACATATTTAGGGGAAAACTAGTCTACTGACATCCTTAAATTCGTATACATTTAACCAAATTGGATTCCAGCTCAGACATTCAAGGTTAGATCACAAACAGATAATGTCTTTGAAATTGTATTGAGCGAACAGAAGATAATGTATACAGCTGTTCCAGTAAATTATTTAACTTAGTCTTTTAAAAATTCTCTCCTTTTTTTTATCTATCAAATTACAAACTATGTTTAACACATTTGCGGACACAACGTCTATTGATGTCGTTTTGAGGAAATGTTATATACCACTACGTATGTATACGTCTTTTAGTCGAGGATGCGGTATGACACAGCGGACAAGGAAGTCTTGTATTGTAGTAATATATAACCTGCCGATTTGTGTCACGATGCGAACACTTCTGTACTTGATAGTGTCACTCAAAGATGATGGCGTCATAAAAATTTATTATTGTTTTTTATTGACTTCACAAAACATAAAATTTTATTTCTTTTCTACTAAATACAGCATGAGTCTGTGTCTTACCACAACTGTTAGGCAGCACATGTCTGTCAGTGTGTTAAAGAAATCGTCCGGTGGTGTTTTACGAAAATATAAAAATTATTGCTTCTTTAGAAACAATTAAACGCAAATTCGGTCTTTTTATTTTGTACATTGTAGTAATTTGTTAAATGCATTTTTATTTTTTATTTATGAACTAATGGGAACTAACCAAGTGGTGGCATCGGTAAATTTTGGCAGTACTTCAATGTGCTATTTTAACCCTCGGCTAAAATTGTCGCATGGTGGGATAGATGACTCGGTTCAGGTCTAGCATTGAAGAGATTAAACGCAAACCTTAGTTATGCCAATGGGTTAAAATTGCACATCTTGCAATATGTAATCAGGAAGCTACCATTATCGTCTTATCTAATTTTATTGATAATACAGTGAAACTCTTTTAAGAAGTTTTCCAAGGGACCGGGAAAAAAACTTCTAGAAACGTCATACGTGGAATAAGTTGGGCCTTTTTTAAAAATCCAATTTTTAAAGGACCGAAAAAACCATACTTCAAAGGCATGAAAACTTCTTAAGTGGGAACTTCTTAAGCCAGTTTCACTGTAATCCCTAAATTATTATCATAATCTTTCTTTATGGACTATCATTTAGCATGTTGCTTATTGGGTTATCATTACCATTTATTCCATAAGCTACTTGGTATTATTGTGCTTGTTTACACATTATCATTCGGATATAAATGTGCCCAATTAATATCTATCGCTTGTTTGTAAATTATCATTGTGCAAGTTCCACACGGGTCTGCCAATTAAATGCATTCTTTCATTGTACAAAGTCATCATAATATTGTTTGATGAAGTTATTGCTGGAAACAGATTACGCAACACTATTATTCCGCTTGCGTAACTTTTGAAATTCAGCAATAAATTATTATAGCACCATATTCAACAATTAAAAATGAACATGTCCAGCACAGGCCGATTGGACTGATGATAGGCAGGAGCATGCGACCAACTGATGATGATTAAACTCTTGATAATAATATAATTGCACCTCTATTTATGATAAAATCGTGACAGATTTGAGGCCTTTACACGAGATGGTGAGGCTGCACTAAATAATTTAATAGTTGCGTCTTATTAGCGTTGGTCACAACACAATGCACAGTGTAGACAGGAAATAGACACCACAACAAAAGGAATATTTCCAGGCAAAGAAGCGGGGGAAAGACGTCAAGATCAAGCCGATCCTTATGAACCGGGACGACCCCAGCTGCATCAGCGACGTTTCCACTCCGCCCTCGCCAACCTTGAAGGAGGCCGCCAACCATTTCGAGCAGATTCACCCTAAAGACGAGTTTGAGCTCTTTCATTTCAACGATAAAGTGAGTGGCATTACGGCAACATACATTCCGTGAACTTATTCCCAATTTTCCCGAACATGTTCAAGGTTGGATTGGAGAATAGCAGAAGTTTACGACGCTGCCCTGGTGGCCTAGGTGGCCTAGATGGTTCTTTAGGTATTTCAATAGTCTTAGGTTTTTTTTTTTATGGATGAATGTTTGCCTTTTTAATTTGAACATTCAAGTAGAGTATGGAGGTTATTATTTATCTACTTTTATTTATTTTTTTTTTTTTTTTAGTTATTTTGTCAACCAGAGTCCAATCCGTGAACTATTAAAATAAAAATATTATATAAAAGTCTATTTACCTACTTCAAATATTGCATTAAGAATGTATTTATGTTTGTTCAAAGTTTTATGTTGTGGCATGTTATCAGAAATTGCTTTGATAATCACTTTGAAGAGGCCTTTTTGATTCGTAGTTTGCAAATTATGCTTATTATGGTTTACGTTTTGCAGGTATCCAAGCACTCTGTACCGTTCAATGGAATATTTCACATCCTATGCATGAACATAATATGTATGTAGCAACAGAAACATTTTGATACTAGTATCCATTTTTGGTCGCCGAAATTGAATGTAAACATGTACATATTATTACGAAATTGCCGCACTTTATATGAATTGCATGCGTCAAAAAGGTATGGATGATAAAATTAAAACTAAGTACTGAACACTTAATTAAAATTAAAACTGTACGCATAATATATTTAGTTGATTTGTTCCTCATATAAAATTAGTTTGGTTGATTTTGAATATGTTTCCTTTTGTTGAGCAGGTACAACTACAATTGTTTGGTCATGTACTTAATTAATTGATATCATTTTGAAAACCAAATTATGAACGACGGAATAGACAACAACAAAAAATAAAACAATAAAATTTAGTCGGCCATTATCCGGATTGTATTCTAATTTAGATCTTTGTTCTAACCGTTTTTATTTATGCTAATGTATTTATTTTCCTCACTGTTAACAAAGGGTTATACATGCAATTTCGTATCACAGCTGGGAATAAATGCTAATGTATACTTATCTACCAATTGTTCTTTGGCATAATTAAGTTATCTCGGACACATTGTAAGATAATATTTAATCAAATATTAAATAAAGCATTAGTCTTTTCACCGCATTTCCGATGTATTTACGTACATATGTAGATAAAAAGCACGGCTCTACTTTTGAGAGTTTTTGAGTATTTTCATTAAAAAATAGCGCACAAACACATTTAGGCAGAAATTTCAAAATATATTGAAAATGGGTAAAAAAAATAAAAAATATAATACTTATTCTCCTAGTATCAAAACGTGTAACCGCATAATTAGAACTCGTTTTTAATTTTTATACATTCTAAAAAACAACTGGTGTCGCTCTACCTATACTGCAATAAAATTATGTAACATTTTTAAAAGGTGATACTATATAGTCAAAATATTTTACGGAGTTAGAGACATTCTTCTCTTTGAACAGAATGATGGGAGAGGGAAAAAAAATTCTTTCAGATTGCGCGCAATTGTAAAACAAAAATGTTGTCTACTTGGCTATTTTATTTACTAAGACTAAATACTTGACTACAAATGGGCCTAATAAACTATCCAATGCATATTTCAGCCAATATTCATCTGGTGTCCCTCTCCTGTTGTCCTATTCACTCTGGTGATTTTGATTTTGAATATATTTGATCATTGTAGAAAATAATATTAACATAACTTAAATGAAACATGAAAATGGAAAAAAACGACAGAAAATAAATGATTTCAGTCGCATCTGGGACTCGAACCCAGGACTTCTGCCTATCCGGGGCAACCGCTTAACCAACTTAGCTAATGAGACCAGTTCATGTCATCTTCATCAATATCATATCTCAAATTCAAGATTTGTCAATATTATTCTTCATTTTTTTTATCCCATATTATTGGCAGCTATCTTTATAATGGTTACAAAGTTCCTAAGGAACACAATTGCAAACTAGACAGTGTCTCGGATTAATATCCGATTTTTTATTTATATGAGACATCTATTGATTTTTTTAAATCCAATAAAAATAATTAATAATTAAAAATTAAATGTATTTGGTTTCTTACGCCTTCAACGTCATGCATATGCACATCTCATAAAACAGTGAACAATCAATGTTTGCATATTTATAGGTCACTACGGCTCTACGGGTTAATAGATACATAAACACCTCCAGTTGTACTTACTAGTTTCACATTTACCGAGCACAAATCACACCTTAAAATGCAATGCAGTGAAGCTCTCTTATTAGGTTTTCCAAGGGTTGGAAAAAAACTACTTTTGTGAAATAAATTAAGCAATTTCTGTCTTCATGGGACTGAAAACCAACCGAACTTCTTAAACATGAAAACTTCTAATGTGGGAACCTTATAATTCAGTTTCGCTGTATATTTTGTACAATAGCAGATTGGACTCACCAGTAATGACTTAAGAACTTAACCCATAAAAATGTATTACCTAAAATGTGAATTATTCAACCATATTATTTATATCCTAAGACTATCGAAATTCCCTAATATATAATTGTGTATTTTTTTTGGATTATTATCAGTATTTTATTGCATTACTGTATTTTTATTATTATTTTTGATTGTTTATCTCTAGTACCTATTATTCTATTAGGTGTTGGGACGCTTTGCTTGTACTATTGTTGTAGAGTAGTTGTGATAAAATTTGATTAGTCCGTCTGAAGCGTAAACATGTTTTTCATTGAACAATTTTTTCGTATGCTATTGTAAATGTTTACTTTATGCCATTCTATAAGTGTAGACATTTTTTAATCAATATCAAAGTCTGTATTCTGCTGACTGACTTAAAGTTGATTAATATATTGTTTATATCAATCCAATCATTCAACGTTAACTGGAGTTTGTCTATAATTTTTATTTTGTGACCCTATTCTAGTAAAATATTCAGAAATAATAATAATATTAGAGTTAAGGGGCACCTAAGGTATTTAAGTAATAATAATTATTCTGAATTTGCCAACCGTATTTTGGAAACGAATCATTGTTTTGACATAAAAAAAGGTTTAAAAATTTTACATACAATTAGATAAATTAGAAATTTTAGACGTTTTAAAAAGTGTAAATATTATTAATAACCTTTTTTTTAATATGTAGTTATCTCTTAAATTTATTTTCACATTAATAACTATTATTATTTAATTTTTTACATCTTTCGTTTTCTTTACTTTATTTATATTAATAATAAAAAAAATAATTTTTAATTAGTTTTTCATTTTTAATTAATTACATACCTACTTTCATCACTTAATTTAAATTTCTAATATAATTTTTTTTTCATTTAATATTTTATAATTTTTTTTAATTAGTTTTTCATTTTTAATTAATTAGTTACCTACTTTCATCACTTATTTTTAATATTCGTTTCTGTTTATAATTTGTTCTATTTTTATTTTTATCATTTGTTTATACTCATCATTATTTTTAGTAGGTATATTATTTATCCTGACGAGGGGAGCTTTGCTTCTGAAACATGTAGATATTTACATATTAAACACGGTGGTTTTAAACAAAGTAATTGTTATTAATTTAATATTACTAGTTGTTTAAAATACACTCAATTCGATTTTTACACTATAGATGCGTTCCTCAAAATACTGTGTAAAAAAAAAAGACAGGTAATTAAGTATTAAAATTTGCATAGTAATTATTTTATTTACATATCCACGCAATAAAATATAATTGTTTGTATAATAACTCAAATTTAATGCGTGTATCTCATTGAATGTTTGTAGCAATCGGTATAAAATACAGATAGAGTTTATAGTTCATGCAAGATAATGATAACGGTTGATTAAAATTATTTTTTTTGAACATATTTTATAGTTCGGTTACAGTTTTTGAACTAATTTAACCCTTCCCTTACGGTGCTAGAAAATCCCTCGTGCGCTGATGCTGTGTACTCAGTACACAGGTACGCATTTAGAATTTTGTGTTTTTTAAGTTGGATAAAAATGAATTTATTACCTACGTAAATCATTGTATTAGAATTACATAGGTTCATATGTACATAAGTAAAATATTGTGTATACGTGATGAAAATGAGAAAAAACATCGGCCACTCATTATACATTCATTACAACCGGCAGACTGCCGGCTAGTATTGACGACCGTGCATGGTGGCACGGTGAGCGAAACCCCATACCCTTCTCACTAACTACCGCACTGCAAGTGCAACTTGCACTCGGCAAGTTATCAACGTACGCAGACATATGTATATCACATCACCATGTATTGCTGCGGAACACCTAAAATATGAACTGTGCTTAGTATATTTACAGAGATATTTAAATAATTAGATACATTTCAAATCAGTTGACAGCACCGGCCAGGAAGGGTTAAAGAAAGAATGCCGACCATATTGTTCTTAAAACTAATTTTAGAAATGGGATGTCGAACAACTTAATCTTAATATTATGCTTCCTTCAGGTTACGTGTTTTAAATTCTGTCACATTTGATGGCTGTTAAATAAACGATTAGCCCCATTTAGAATTTTTTATTTTAAACCCGTACAACGCCGATTCTCGGCCTTTTTCAACTTTTGATCAAATTGTGATCAGCTGTCAAGCATAAAAGGCATATTCTTATGCTTCTCAGGTGATCACTATTCAATCAAAAGCTAAAACAGGCTGTGAATCAGCGTTTAATGTGGACCGTTCAAATGTCAAAATTTCAAAATGGGGCTGAAGGTTATCAAACGTGATGAAGTTTGATACACCCCGACCTTAGTCTTTTATGCTTCCTTAGTTTCTTGCAAAAGGGTTGAGTCTATGCTTACCAAATGTCTTTATGTACGATTATGTATGTTATCTGATTTACATACATAATAAGCTTTAAATTTTTGCTTATAATTATTTTTATGTCACCTGGCATATAACTTAATTATGAAGAATGATTTAGTTGATGTTAAATTGCTGCTTGAATAATTCTCTGTGCGAAAGGAAGAAGGGAAGCTTTCTTTCATATATTATTATTTTTTAATGCTAATGGATTGTCTGGTGCGAATATAGGAGGGTGCCAACAAGGAAAAGAAGGAGTCCAAGGCGAAGCACGCGAAGGCCAAGTCTGCCGCCTTGAAGCAAGCACCGGAACCGGTAGAGGCCGTGAAGGCCGTGGAACCTGTGCCTGAACCTGAGGTTGCTAAAGATCAACGTAAAGGTATGTTATATATAAATCTTTTATTTTTGGTATTAATAGCACAGCAAGGATTCTCTGCATAATTTACAATATGCACCATGGATAATAGAAACAGGGGAGATGGCCCCCATACTAACTATTATTAGTATGAAACCGTGCGCACAAAAGCGCCGCCAACATCGTTCACCTGCTGCTGGAAACTGCATCTGCGCACAGCGGTGCCCTGTATTTGTTTCTACCTACACACCGAACGCATAAGTTTCATTGGCTCCGCTGTTTCGATAGTTAGTGCAGTTTGGTCGTAGCTCGGCGACAGAAGGCGCGCTTCCATGCCATACCTTTCTTTGTTTCTATTGTTTGCGGGCACTTCTATCATGCTAGGTCGTACAAATTACAAACAGCAACTTCATTAATCTCTACTTTAATGTGCCTACTCGTAATATAAATTAAAAAAGAACATCGCGGTTAAACTGGGCCCGATACAGTGAAACTCTCTTATAAGGTTTTTGAATTTCCAAACTCCACTTTTTTTATTTCTGTTTTCAAGGTGCCGATAAAAACAAATCTTATATTATGTAAGCTTCTCCGAATATGATAAAACACATTTTTCTGAATTTTTTATCTTGATGTCATTCTGAATGAAATATTTGATAGATCTACCTACATCACATGTCTACGTCGACACCAGTCCTTAAATGCCATTTGACGAGTGTTGTAGTTCTATGTACATTGATGGAATTAAATTTAGACTTTTCCATGTATGGTAATAAAGATAATATATATGTCAGAAATTTTTTTATTTCAGTTTTCAAGGAACCAAAAAAACAAAACTTCTTTAGTATGAAAACTTCTTCTGTGGGAACCTTATAAGTGGGTTTCACCGTAGTATAGGTACACATCTCCAATGCGCTCCAAATATGTTGAATCAGTCATTTTTGTCTCTCCAATAAAGTTACCATATGTGTCTTACATGGCGATGAATTCACATTGATGGATGTCAGATAAGATATAGTAGACCATAATCCCAAGGGAAATTAATAATAAAACCACATTTCTGGGAATTCATGTACGTGATTAAATAATATTAATTATTTTCTTGTTTTTTAGATAACTGTGTAAATGTGTACATTATGCATCGTATTGTTTGCATTTGGATAAAAATATATCTTGCACCTGAGATAAATAAATTCAAGGTTAAGTAAAAATATTCAGATTGTTCTGTTCATGAAAAAACCAAATTATAAGGTGACGTCATTCATTTCCAAGATTAAAGTATTTTCTTAATTATTTTAAATCCTTACTTAAATTACTGTTTTTTTCAATGTAAAACTATAATAAAAATAAGTAGATTTATCAAGAAAAGTTCATATTGACTGAATTTTCCTACGTTGACTCACTTTTTGGGTATATGTTTTTTTGTATGTATTTATTTCTTGCTAAGGCAATCCCGATGAGTTTCAAAACTCATTTTAGGACGGGAGGAATTTACAATACATAAGTAGAAGATAGTACATACAATTTTACATTGACAGCAAAATATCAAAAATACAAGTTTCACATACAAACAGAAATAATTTTATAAGGCCAAGTTAAATAGAACAACACACAAGAGAAAACATATAAGGGAATAACAAAATATACAAATATGGATTTACTGATTTTCATTTTTAAATATGCTTAAAAAGTATTCCTTTAAACCATAATTTTGAGATTTTTATTTTTCTGGATGGTTTTGTACATATCTGGAAGCGAATTATAAAGTGTGTAGGCAATGTAGTTTAAAGATTTTATTCCATATTTTGTAGTGTGTGTTTGAGGAATGCGGATTTTATTGTTATTTCGAGTATTGTGGTTGTGGATGTCTTGATTGTAAAGTGGCTTGACGTTAGTGTGAGTTGATTGTTGAGTAATTTGTAGGATGGTGCTGGTGATTTCATACTTAGGAAGGATCGTGATTGGAAGGATACCGGAAACTGAGTAGATGTCTCTGACATGAGTGTCCCATGGAAGTCCAAAAACATTTCTGAGGGCTCGGTTTTGAACCACCTGCAGATCATTTACATAATGCATTAATATTGCAAATCTGCAGAATACATAAATATGTAGTTGCATAGAATGCTTTTTCTTTATTTTACAAACATTATGTAGTTACTTTTTGCTATTATGTACATACATATTTTATTCCTTTTTCATGGTTCAAATATTTACTGATAAAAAGGAAATTGCATTGGCAAATTCAATTTGATGATGTTGTACAAGTTGGAAAGGTTTAGCAATTTAAATCGATAATAAAATTAGTGGCTTATCTCGCAATGCTAAAGAAATGTTATTAATATTTTTTGTTGAATTAAATGCTGATGGACACTTCTATTACCTTCTAAACCAGCCAACCAGATTTTTAGAGAAATAAACTTGATATTTTAAATATCTAATGTGCATATTTCAATCTTTAAAGGAAAAGGCAAGCATCAAACCCAGCAGGAGAAGACTCCCGAGAAGCTGGCGGAAGTTGCCGTTACCCACTCCACCGCCCCCAGCCAGCCCTCCAACCTGACCACGGACAAAATTCTCAAGAAAACCTACCCCTTGGAGGCTACGGCACTCTCCACCACCCCTCCGCCCCCCGCCCCGGAAGCCCTCACCAACGGACCCTCCAAGGGCAAGAAGAAGAAGGGAGACCCCCTGTACCAGCTCAGTGAGTTTTAACTTTTTACGAATGCTTGATATAAAGCTACATATACTTTTTGAAAAATATCTTTCGACCACTCTACAGAGACTAGTTCTTCTGCCAATCGGGAATTATTTCAATTGTGGTTGTTTCACCATTCAAGAATCTCCCTGGCTGGAATTAGTAAAAAAAATTATACTCATGTATAGAATTAAAGATACCTCACTTTTGCTGGACCGCAAGCAAAAGAAGGTGCTCAGATGCACGTCTATTGCCATGCGCAGAAAGAACATGATTTATTAGTACGAGGTGTATTCAAAAGAAAAGGTGAATTTCGAATTTTTTCGAAAAGTATTTATTTATTCATCAATATCCATTTTCTCCCCTTCAAAGTAATCCCCCTCAGATATAATGCACTTATGCCAGCGCTTCTTCCAATCCTCAAAGCACTTCTGGAATCGCTTTTCGGTATGGCCATCAGCTCGTTCTTCGATTCTGACTTTATCTCATCAATTGTGGCAAAACGCTTTCCTTTCATTGGTCTCTTCAGTTTCGGGAATAGGAAAAAGTCGCAGAGAGCCAAATCTGGTGAATACGGTGGTTGAGGCATGATTACGGTGTTGTTTTTGGCCAAATAATCACGAACAAGCATTGATGTTTGAGCTGGTGCATTATCGTGATGCAAAATCCATGATTTGTTTTTCCACAATTCCGATCGTTTGAGACGTATTGCTTCACGCAAACGTTGCATAACTTCTTTGTAGTATTCCTTATTAACCGTACAACCTATTGGCAAGAACTCATGATGCACCACGCCATTGTAATTGAAGAAAACAGTGAGCAAAACCTTCACATTTGATCGAACTCGGCGTGCTTTTTTTGGTCTTGGCTCTTCTGGCCACTTCCATTGGGATGATTGGGCCTTGGTTTCGACGTCATAACCATATACCCACGTTTCATCACCAGTTATGACCCTTTTGAGCAAATCTGGATCGTCGTTGACGTCATTCAACAACTCCTGAGCGATACTAATGCGACGTTGCTTTTGCTCAAAATTTTGCAAAAAAATCGATATTCGAATGTACACAGCCTGCAAAAATTCAAAATTCACCTTTTCTTTTAAACACACCTCGTAGTTGCCCAGCCTTAGTTGGTAGCTTGCCACGCCACACTTGTCTACCGCACTGCATTTCATTTCACACAATGCTAAGGAACGGTCTTTTGTTTTTGAACTACAGTCGGATTAGTATTAATTTTCTCAAAGCCATATCTGGAAACATTTTGGTCATAAATATTCTGTCAAAGATAAAAGGTTTTTTTTTTTTTTCAAATATTGATTTTTGTTGTTTCCAGCCATGGGTGGTGACGGCTTGAACGTGAACATGCTGGTGCACGTGCTGACCACCTCCCCACTGTCCCGCAGCGAGATCCAAATCCTCACCGACTGCCTGCTCAACAAGCAGAATGGTCCCCTGCCAGAGCACTCCGAGTGGTCTGAGGTAACCGGCTTATCATATTATCCACAGCCCGAATGTGAACTTAGGTCATTGATGCATAACCCACATTTCGTGCGGCCCTCAAGCCTTTTCATGAAGCCAACTGGGCTAAATAAAAATAAACAGCATTTATTAACTGGTTTGGACCTTTGGCCTACAAACATTTTCTGTAATAAAAGTTTTGAAGGTATAGGAGTTACATGATGTTGTTTTTGAAAACAGAAGTGACTTATGATATTTCTTATTATGTCAATCGTTTGGATTTCCTGGTGCAAAATATTAACGGTTTCCATTCTATTTTACAAGATAAGAAAGGGTATCGTGACAAACTTCTCGGTCTTCAATATTTTGAATCAGCAGCGCAAAATTCCAACTTTTTACTTGTTCCTTAATTTCTGATTGATAAAAATCGATTGCAAATATTGACCTTGGAGATGGAAATTTTATAACCGTTTTGATAAATACGAAAAGGGTGCGCGACCAAATTTTATCTGAAAACTTTTATTATAATTACCGTCGCAGTAAGTACTTTATTTATTTTTAATCTATACTGGCCACACCATCGACTCCAAAGTTAACCGTGTCAAGCTGTAAGTACACTACCCCCTGCGGGCCCGCAAACATTGAAAAATTAATAATTCAGCCCTCTCACTAAAAGGGTTATGCATCACTGCCTTAAGTTGTCTCTTTAGTCAAAAGCCCGACTGTCTAGAAGTAATCTTGTATTGTCCCTTCAAACTTCAATGGTCATACGTTATCTCTTATCCTAAGGTTCTGAACGTGATCTTGCATTGTCTTCTTAACAATCTAAACGTGATCTCTCATTCAATCCCGACAGTTTACATGTGACCCTTTTCCGAACCTGGAGGGTTTCATGCATTGTTTCCTATCAAATCCCGATGGTCTACAAATGATCTTGTACTGTTTCTTTTTATCAAATGATAACATGATCTAGCATCCAGTTTATTCCAAATAGAGATGTAGCATTGCTTCGTGGGTTTGAATGTGATATTCAATTGTATCTTTTATTGAATACTATCTGAAGTACCCAGCGTTGCCCGGGGTTATAAACGGTCTGGAATAATGTTTGGAGGTTGTGATGTGTTACCCCTACCACTACCCCCACCCCCACCCTTACTATTACCAAGTAGTTTTCATCTTATTTTGAACATCAAGTGTTCAAAATTTTATCATGAATACCAAAATTCTGCTTTAATTGGTGGGGAAGGGGGTGGTTTTTCGAAATCTCTTGTAGACGGTGACTTTCCTCTTTGGGAAGTCAAGTGTGCAAAATTTCATCAAGCTTGGAATAAAACTGTAAATTTGTATACAAACCAAACGAACAGCGCCTGCCCGAGACATTCTCCTTTGTATAATCTATGATCTAGCATCCAGTTTAATCCAAATAGAGATGTAGCATTGCTTCGTGGGTTTGAATGTGATATTCAATTGTATCTTTTATTGAATACTATCTGAAGTACCCAGCGTTGCCCGGGGTTATAAACGGTTTGGAATAATGTTTGGAGGTTGTGATGTGTTACCCCTACCACTACCCCCACCCCCACCCTTACTATTACCAAGTAGTTTTCATCTTATTTTGAACATTAAGTGTTCAAAATTTTATCATGAATACCAAAATTCTGCTTTAATTGGTGGGGAAGGGGGTGGTTTTTCGAAATCTCTTGTAGACGGTGACTTTCCTCTTTGGGAAGTCAAGTGTGCAAAATTTCATCAAGCTTGGAATAAAACTGTAAATTTGTATACAAACCAAACGAACAGCGCCTGCCCGAGACATTCTCCTTTGTATAATAGAAGAAGATCTACGATCTTTCATCAATTCCCGATGGATTGAACTCATTCATAAAATTTTTAAAATGTTGGCTCCTTCCTATTAGAAGGTTATATTCATTTGAATGTGTCTAATGATATTTGTCAATACGCAGGGACCCAAGGACCCCGTTGCCAAGCTGAAGAAGCAGCTGGCTGAGAAAGAGAAGGCCCTGACCGATGAGCAGGAGGCGTCTCAGGCTATTCAAGGCAAACTGAAGGAACTCAGGTAACCTAACAAACTAAACTACATATTTGTTTACTAACCGCGGAAACTTGTATTCCTTGTTTTATCTTGTTCAGTAAATTGATCTAGGAAGACCAAATAAATGCGCGCCTCTACGTTGTTGAATGCATATTTCCTTTTAAGGATAAGTTATTGTCCTTATCCTTAGGTTTAAAGACAGTTTGCTTAGCTGTGATTCTGATTTCATATAATACATTTTTAAAGGAGTTTATGGATTAATTATCACAGTATTATTGAAAATTATATGTGCATCACACATACTTAACGCTTGTAGTTTATTATCACTTGTAGTTTATTATAATTTTTACAATTTAAATCACTTTTATCTGAAATTTCGGGCTTTTGTCATAAGTATTCAACAAACATCGTAATTTCGTTTATTCTGTTAATTTGATAATTAATAATGAAGTAGTAATGTTTAAAGTCAATACTTATAATGATATTGACTTTTTCTTTTTTAAACTACACAAATATCGGTAATTGGTAATTTTAAATACAGTAAAACCCCTATTTTACGTTTTTCAAGGGACTGAAAAAAAAAACTTAAATGGAGGGAACATGTAAATCGGGGGAAATGAAAAAAACAACTTTTTTTTAAAAATAATCTTTGTTAATTTTTTTGGTTGAAAAAACAATACATATTTTATTTTTATAAAAAAAAAATCATGTAGGTAGATTAGTTGAGTATTGAAAAAAACATTTAATTTTTTTTTATTAAAAAATTATATTTGTTGAATTTTTTTGTATTGAAAAAATATTTCATATATTATTAAAAAAATCATGTAGATTAGTTTGTTTAATTTTTTTTCTCTAATTCTTTTAAAAGTTTCGTTTTGAACGCCACAAATGTGAAAACTACGCCGGCGCATTGTCATGTGCGTGTCCAAACACGGCACAGATAGCTAAAATTGAAAGTGGGCGGCAATCACGGCGTTTCGCGCCGTACGGCTGATCAATCACGGCACGACAGATAAACATGTGTCTTCTGCGCCGACTCATTGTCAAGCGCGCGTAAATCACACATTTTGAATATTAAACGTTAAATCCAGGGACGTAAAATACGGATTTCACTGTATTATTATTTATTTAGACATATACAGTACATTTTATTATGTCATTTCATTCTTATTATTATGTCATTTACTGAATGACATCTCTCATCCGAAAGAACCAGAATCGCAGTTAAGCAAAAAGTCTTTAAGCCTAAGGATAAGGACAATGCTTTATCCTTAAAAAGAACCGAAGTCAGGCCCCGGTAACACCCCTCTTATATTGTACCATTTCTCTCAACTCGATTACTATTTATTTGCACCCTTGTGAACATTTTTTATGGCTGTCCTCTATTCTCTTTCCCTTTTTAAAAAGAAAACGCCATTGACCGCCCCTCTTTAATATATATACGGTTTATGTCCTTTATCCAAATGGTACAAATCGTTTTTAGGTCACAATCATCACCACCGCATTACATGTTTGTCTTTGTTGCTCAGGGCCTCCCTGAACGCGGAACTTTCTCGCTCGAGCCGTATCACGGCCGGAGCCGAGGAGACGGCGGCGAACCAACGCATCGAGTTGGCCGCCCTCCAGTCGCGCCTGCAGAGGACCACCGATGAGGCCACTATCCTGAGACAGCAACTTCTACAGGTAAGGACATCTTCTATATGTGGCACTTTCTGATAAATATTTGCATTGACCTAGAATTTTCAGATAGAAAACATGGCAAGAGTGGTAGATACTCTCAGTATCGCCCTGGTAAAAGACCACCATTTAGAATCAAAACGTTGCTTGAAATGGCCCTAGCTATGTTCACTGACCAAACCTGAATATCCAGGTACATCCCAACCTTCCCCATCTCCTTTCCCTACCCAATCCCTTAAATCTCACAACATATTTTCTCCAGACAGTTGATACTCTTGAGATACCGCAAAAAAAATTGCCATTAATGCCAGTGCTCATTGTTGATTTTTTCTGCTTTAGATTTAACAGATTTCTTCTTTATGTTTAGTTAAGATTAAGTCATTGTTATGGTGGTTTTCCATTTATAATTAATTTTTTTTATTTTGTTTCCAGGTTCAAACCAAGCTTTCTGCTGAAGCCGAATTCACTGTTCAGCGCTCCAAAATGGAAATGCAAATCATGGCATTATCAGAGGTAACTGAAAACCTTATCAACATTGTTACAAAACAAATCGAAATCGTTAATGGCTCCAATTCTAGATGTTCTCCGCTCATTATCGGCTCGTATTATATTAATTTATTACTTCTTTTAAATTGAAAGTTTTGACTGTTGTCTATTTCAGAATAAGGACACCCTCCAAGGAGAGTTGGAAGAACTTCGCGCCGCTCATGTGGCCGCTGCCAATGACCTCCATGCTTCACGAGATAAGATCCTGGCTGCTCAGCATCACGCCTCTGAACTTGGCAGACAGCTCGAGGTTTGCATTTTTACTTAAATATCCATAAATCTGTCTACATTTTCTCCAGTATCTTTCTACACACACAATCCATACAAAGACTTTGTCATTGTTTTATTGCACCTTAAAAGACTATAGAAAAAAAAAAGATTAAAAAGGGTTATGACTTTGGAGTAGGTACTTTAACCTTTAGAACGCCGAGCTTCTGTGGTTTAATGTTTCTGTCGTGTACCGAAGGTAAATCTGCGCGCGGACCGCCACGTACCGGCTGAGTCTATTTTCGTAATAACTCGTTTTTTGCAAAATGATGTTTTTGTAAATTGTTCCATCTTACCAGATAATGTGTTTATATATATTTTTTAAATTGTGTATATCTATCATTAGTAGTTTCACCAGACTAACTACTTGTATTCAGAGAAGAAGATAAATCTCACTAATGATATAAAAAAATTAATATTTATGAAGAATGAAAATATTCTTGAAGTTTTATTTTATATACAGTAAAACCCCCTATTTTACGTTTTTCAAGGGACTGAAAAAAAATACTTAAATGGAGGGAAAATGTAAATCGGGGGAAATGAAAAAAACAACTTTTTTTAAAAAATAATCTTTGTTAATTTTTTTGGTTGAAAAAACAATACATATTTTATTTTTATAAAAAAAAAATCATGTAGGTAGATTAGTTGAGTATTGAAAAAAAACATTTATTTTTTTTTATTAAAAAATCATATTTATTGAATTTTTTTGTATTGAAAAAATATTTCATAATTATTAAAAAAATCACGTAGATTAGTTTGTTTAATTTTTTTTTTCTGTAATTCTTTTTCAATTGTATATATACATTTAAAAGTTTCGTTTTGAACGCCATAAATGTGACAACTGCGCCGGCGCATTGTCATGTGCGCGTCCAATCACGGCACAGATAGCTAAAATTGAAAGTGGGCGGCCAATCACGGCGTTTCGCGCCGTACGGCCGACCAATCACGGCACGACAGATAAACATGTGTCTTCTGCGCCGACTCATTGTCAAGCGCGCGTAAATCACACATTTTGAATATTTTCGACGTAAATTGCGGGAAAAAAACGTAAAAATCGGGTAATAAATGTACTAAAATACATCGGGACTGAAATAATAACACGTAATTGGCGGGAAAACGTTAAATCCGGGGACGTAATATACGGGTTTCACTGTATTTATAAAGCTGAGTAAAATGTAATATTAATAAATAAAGAATGATGCTTGACGATTGTTATTTTGTTTTAAATTCCAGGCGAGCGGTGTTACACAAAACAAAAAGCAAGAATTGCTATCTGATTTATTGTTTTGTTGGCAAACGAATGTAATTTAATTTAGTAATCTACGAACATTTTTTGAGGTCGAAAATCGCACAAAAAGAAAGTGTGCCCATTAGCTATGTTTTATTTGGAGGGAAAATAGACGTTGAGTTAGTTTGAATATTAGTTATGACAAGATTTGAAAATTCCGGAATAATAAACGGATGCTTCTGTTTTTAGGACGCAAACAGGCAGATGGCAGAGTTGGAAAACCAGAAGCTGAATGCCATCAGCTCGGAACAATTCGTCAAACAAGAGTTGATGCAAGCGAATGACAGATTGAAAGGTGAAACATTGAAATACAGCAAGAAATTATTAAATATTTACTTGGAAGATTTGTGTAATAATGGTTCTAACTCCGTTTTTTTTGTTTAAAGGTCTAAATGATGTACAAGCAGAATTGCAACATCTTTCATCTTTCAAAAGTCAATCCCAGCAACTCTCAATGCAAAATGAACAGAGACAAGAGGAATTGGACAGACAAAACCAACACGTGTGTACATTTTTATTTTGTATGAGACCCTTTGAGGTTGACAAAAAATATCATTTCGATATTCTGAAAAAAAAACATAGCAATCTACACATTTTTCTACTTCTAGTAATGCATTGATAATGAAATACGTACTATCTGTTAATTGTAATTCGTGTTATTGAACTTTATTTATTCTTAGTTATCTGATGAACTCAAGAAACTGAAATCGGAGCGAGACCATCTCAATGCCTGTGTCACGCAGCTCAAGGAGGAGCTGGTTGCAAAACTCACCCCCAATGGCACCGCTACTCCCGAAAAGGTAAGAACCTCTCACAGTGACCTCATAGACAAATATTTATTCCTAAACGTTGTTCCAGTGACATCACGGACAAAACCAACTTCGTATTGATTGTTTCAGTGACCTAATAGACATTACTGACTTCCTAAAATGTTAATCCAGTGACATCATAAACAAAACCATCTTATTTACTGTTTCATTGACCTAATAGACAATACAGTGAAAATCTCTTATAACATTTTCCAAGGAACCAGAAAAAATTCTTCTTCGCTTTATTTAAAAAAAAAAACTTAATCCTGTTTTTTCCACTTTGCCTTTTGTGATAAATTAACGCTACAGCTGTTTTAAACTAAATAATCATATTCTAATGTGAGTTTGAATGGCAGGATGAGACTGAAATAGTCGGAAAGGCCGTGGCCGCAGCCTGCAGCGAACTGGAGGCCAAACACTCGCAGCAGCTGGACAGTCTGCAGCGTCAGCTGGACCAGTACACCGACAAGAACAACGTAAGAGCCTCACATACAACATAACCTCTTTACGAGTATTACATATTCTGAATTTGTTTATACATGAAATATTATACAGTAGAACCCCGTTCAATCAAATCAAATTTCGAATTAACGAATTCCCATGTAATTCGAAAAGAAGAAAAAAATTCTGAAAAATCGGGTTTTGTGGCGGCCGCCCCTTCAAATTGAGGTAGATATTTGAAGTAAATTCGTTAAAATACGATATTATTTCTGTTTAAATCGAATTTTTGTGGCAGTGAATTTGAAAAAATGACACTATTTTTGTGTTTATTGAATTTTCACTTTTTTAAATTTTATTATTTGAAGTAAATGTGTAAAAAATACGACATATTTCTGTGTAAATCGAATTTTCGCATCCAAAAACCACTGCGGCCTGCCTTTCAAATTCGGATAAAGTAAATTCTCATTCACGTGTTTTTCAAAAAGTTGAGACCGATTACCGACGCGGCCGGCATGTTTGATTCAGAATTACAAAATAATAATACGAATTGAGAAGATATATAACCGTGTAATTCGAATATTTACCGCTTTTTATCTCTGCGGCCGGCCTTACAGATTCAGATTTACGAAATTCTATGACATATTTTAACGCAAATCAAATTTTTTTCGAATTAAACTGACAAACTAGTGTGTGCGGATCAAAATAAATTACGAATTAATGTTGTATGAAAAAAAAATTTCTGGGGATGTTTTTTTTTGCAAACATTTCGAATTACGAGTTTTTTTAGGATTTTCAGTGTTCGAATTAATGGGGTTCTACTGTAATATATATGGTGACCTTTTTATTTTATTTTTTTATTTGATATTATATCACTTAGAAAGTGTGCATATTCATACATGTGTTGATTTATCAGAGGACCAATATACATACTCTGTTCACCGAAAAAACAATCATTTTCAAAACATTAAGCTATAAGGTAGACTGCAAGCAAAAGAAGGAAGTCTCTTGCCATATGCAGAAAGGGCATGAATTGTTAGTAGTTCGTTGGTGGTTTATGCATCCCTCATTTGCTTCGTCCAGACAGCACGAGGCCAGTGCATGTCACAGTTTTGCAACTAACAAATAATTTAGAAGTCAAAAGGGCAAAATAAAGTGCATGAAATGAATTGTTACTATAATAATATATTCAGTCCTTTCCGTTAAATGTTCAACCATTGCTTGATACTTGTCTAGCTCGTTCATCGCATACCTCGTGCCGTCCGGACAAAGCTATTGGCGCTTACAATTTATGTATAAATTACAGTCATACATTTAATTCCAGTGGGATGTATGTAACCAAAATGAATACCGACTAATTTTTAATTATTTTATTTTCAATATGCATATATAAGACAATCTTATATTCCTTTTCCCCATCCACTGCTCTTGCTCAGGCCAATCAATGTTGCGCCGCTTGATTTTGATTTATTGTTGAAGGTACGGCCAAACAGCAAATTTGGCTGTGCGGTAAACATTGCAAGACACTTCTTGAAAATGATATCTTGACGGTGAACTGTTTTAAAATATATTGTGGAGTGTAGTAGATTTTAGCTGTCACGTATTAGATTATTTGAACGTTTTGTTACAAAAAAAATAGCCACACACATTTTTTGCAACAAATGTTTGTCACAAATCATCATTAGTCGTGCAATAGTAATAAGATAGTAACAACTTATTTTTTAAATTATGCAAATAGAGATATGGACGCAGGAAAGCAATATTACTGTAGCAGCCAGTCACTAATAAAAAAACATGACTTTGAGACTTCTTACATCAGTATAAAAAATATGTATATTTACAAAATGAAGAGTTTTTCCAACGTCGTGCAGGTCCTTTTTTTCATCATAGAGTCACGGGATCCAGATAGATCGACGCAGAAAAAAAAACCCTGTGGAACAGTGTATACAGAGCGTTTTCGTAGGTAGTGGTGGTTACAGCAGTATTTCTTTCCTGCAACGATATGTATAAACTTAAATACATACGCGCTTGTCTAAACTGACCACATAACGCTTAGTTGAAAAGATTCATTTTGCAAACTTTTTAATCACATTTTTCAGTCAATATTTTAAAAAATTTAGTAGAAGTTTGTGTTTTAGAATCTCCAATTTTGTTTTAGTACATATTTAAAAAAACCCCTTTTTTTATTAAAATACAACCCAGTGCATTTTTTAACTTAAATTAATACCACTGCGCATAATTATTTGCGGGTGTGCGGAGCCTTAATATCAATTTAAATATGTACTTGTTAAATTAATGATAAAGAGACCTTTTGAGTTTCCTTAACTGACGTGTTTTTATTTGTTTTGCACCCTCTTGTATGTGTGTGTGTATCACCGCGTTTGACTAAAACGCCACGCAGGAGCTCAGAACAAAGAACTGGAAGGTGATGGAAGCATTCCAAGCCGCTGAAAAGAAACTGCAGAGCGTTGACAGTGCTCCGAAACCCGCGGATGTCAGTACGGTTAGAGTAAGTGTTCTCATCGCACCACTCAAGTCGCCCCCTCCGCTTGTGCACCCCTGTAATCCCATAATCCTCGCTTGAATGCAATGTGGCTCCTATATGAAACATTGCATTCATTATCATACAACTTCTCTACATAGATTGCAAAATCCAGAACAGGGTTTACAGTGTGCAATGTTTTTGTTAAGACGTTGAATTCAAACATATTTTTTGTTATATTTTGAGGTGGAATCTCATATTTGTAAATGCAAATGCCTATTGCACTAATTATTTGCATGTTGATGTTCTTAGCCCTTTTTTTTAACATATTTAATACGATCCTTGCTTCTTTTTCATGTTCATTGCTCCCAAAGCAAAAGGGCAGTTTGTGTAATTTTGTCAGTTTTGAGTTATGGATGAAGTTTTATTTGTCTTGTTTTATTCCACAAGAGTGCATTTGTAACACACGCATTTTGGGTCAACTCAATTTATTAATAAATACCACCGCCCCTTTGCTTTGAGAGGAAGCCATCATTAATTTATTTTTCCTTGTCATTAATACATATGCAGTGAAACTCTCTTATAAGGTTTTACAAAACACTGGAAAAAACTTCGGATGTCGGATAAATTTGGCCATTTTTCATATTCAGTCTTGAAGGTACCGAAAAAACAAAACTTCTGAAGAGAGTTTCACTGTATGTACGAGTGTTTGTTTGTGGTAAAAAAATGTTCTATTTGTATCACCACTCTGTGTAAGAAAGGACGCAGCTACCCGTTGGTTTCAACTGATAATACAATCACAAAAATGAAAGTATGTCATATCTAACTATTGCACCTGGTTTTTGGGAATTTTTAAATTCTGGTATATGTATTATCAAATCTGATATATCCATATTATATATTTTATTGTACTTAATGCTAAAAAACGCAAAATACAACAGAATTTGAAGTGATATATCAGTGTAGAAGATATCTAGCAAGAGATAAACTGCGTCTCTGGACAAAAGAGGCTTTAGTTGAAAATATTTTAAATTAATTAAAAATTACTTTGTTATCACCACTTTATTAATATATACATATCAACATGTTTCGAAAGCGATGCTTTCCTCATCAGGAATATACAGCGTACTAAAAAATAGTAATGTCAAGTATAAACAAATTATTAAACATAGAACACAATAATGTAAGAATAGACAAATTATAAACATAAACAAAAATTGATTAATAAAGTAGGTAATAATTAATCAAAAATGTTAATAAAAAATTATTATAAAACATTGAATAACAAATTTATATCAAAAATTTAAAAAAAGACATTATTTTTATTATTAATATTAATATGAAAATAAATTCAAGAGAGGTATTTAAAAAACAATGATTATTAATTGTATTTAATTGACTATTAACACTTTTTCTGATTTCTTAAATTTCAAATTTGTATAATTGTAAACCAGTTGTATTTGTATGTAAAAATTTTAAACCTTTGTTATATCAAAATAATGATTGGTTTCCGAAATATGATTGGCAAATTCAGAATAATAATTATTACTTAAACAAATTCATTTTTTTTGTGGTAATACATGCACCTTGGGAATCAAACATTGATGATAAGGTTGTTTTAAAAGCATATTGAATTTTATAGACAGACCCTCCTGATGCTAGCTTTTTTCATCACAAATAACAATTCATCTTCTCTTTCAGGAAGCCGTGGAAGCCGCAACCCTCTCCGAGCAGCGCGCCAGCAAGGAGGTGCTCCAGAGACTGTTCCCCTCGGTGGCCGTGAAGGCCCCCTCACACCCCGAGTGGCTGCAGCAGTTCAGCGAGCAGGCCTCACGCGTACTGAGCCAGGCTCAGCAGGCCCCCGCCCCCGTGGTCACCATAGTTCAGGAGGATCCCTCCAAGAAGGAGCTGGAGGGGCAGGTCACACAGCTGCAGGCGCTGGTCAGCAAATACAAGAGGGTGATCGATGACACGGTAATTGAATTTGATTAAATATTGTTCTCGTGTAGAAATAAAAAAGTTAATTTAGTGTGTTACCCTCTGCTTCTAGGTGGCCATTTTCATCAATAGCACCAATGTTCCTGCTAAAATATTAATTCTCAGATATTTCTGAATCATGATCGTTGAAGTTTATCCCAAAGGATTCCCAATAGATTTTTATCTTTTGCTACAAGATGCGTATGCATTTTTATGGCACAATAAATAATATATTTAGATAAGTAATAAAAAAGTTTCAATACAGAGAAGGCAACATAACACTGTCAGAATAGTTAACACTACTTTTAAACTAATACATCAATGTCTGGTTCAATGGAGGTGGTTGCATTCCCAGTGAGCTCTCAAGGCGCTCATCACAAATTTTTGTTGTATTTTAATCTTTCACGTGTTTTATCCTTGAACATAGCTGTTCACAAAAAATGTACTTACTGCCAAAAAAATATGATGCAATGACTTTGCATTGTGACCTTGATGATTTTGTGGACCGCATTACTAGCTATCCGGGAAGACGTGCCGTGTCTGCTGTAAAGTACCTAGGCTCTGTGAACTAGACTCTTCTCTAGAAATTCCATTGTGACCACTTACTTACACTCCACTTGACTCTGCTTCTTCTGATTTGTTTATATAGGAAGGAGTACTCAGTAGACTGCAAAACAATGTCACCCAAGAAGAGCAGAGGTGGGCCAAGCAATTATTGGAAAAGCAGCAAGAATTAGACAACCTTAAGAAAAATACCATCTCCAAAGTAAGTCTCCCCCTTTACGTAAATGTAAATAGTAGAGTATTTACTACTGGCAACTTCGGCATCATTTATAACAATGTTCTGATGTTTAATTATTTCAGTTGGAAGATAAAATATCCTCCCTAGAAGATGATTTAGAATATGAACGGGAGCTGAACGCCAATTTGGAACAGACCGGACCAGAAATCATTGTGTCAGATGAAAGAGACGATTTAGATCGATTACGAGAGGTAGTTTATGATGGCCTATGATCACTCGCTGTCGTTCGTTGCTTTTGTTATTGTTCCACCAATATTTTTATTGCACAATTGACTGAAATATTCCAGTAATAAACTGTGCTTCATTTGTACAATTTATGGAATGCGTGAGATTGCACCAGCCTCCCCACATTCTGGAATAAAGAATTTATTCTTATTAATGTTTTTTTTGTCGAGATCTGAGTCGCCCAACATGTGTCGGGACATGTGCTCAAGGCTTGCAATAAGACTTAAGTTGACACACATGTACAGGGTGTTAAGAGACGTACCTGACTTACTTTAACCAGTGATTCCTGACGATATTTTGAGTAAAAAATGAAATTTTGGTCTCCGATGACTTTTTGTATTTTTTTTTTTCAATACAAAAAATTCACATGTCGCTCAGTCGAGCAACCGCCCAATCCCCACATCGACCCTACCTGTCCAATACCTACCAATTACTTATGTTTTTAGGTACCCAAAAATAAAATAAAAATGTCCCTGGAGATCAAAATTTCATTAACATTTTTTTACTCTAAATAAGGTCAGGAATCACTGGTTAAAGTAAGTCAGGCATGTCACTTAACACCCTGTATAACAAACATGTATTCAATTTTATTGGAATAACTTATTGAAGCTTATAAACCTCATTGTAATATTTAATCACTGAAGATAATATTAACAAATCTCAATGATTAAATAATATATTACAACGAGGTTTATAAGTTTCAACAAGTTATTCCAATAAAATTTAATATTAATCTTAGACTTGTAGAAAAAGTCAACACATTTCAATTTGGGAGGCGGGTATGTTTACCGCTGCCCCGGGAACCATTCATTGGTTAACCAACACCACTGCTATAGGTCACCCCATGTGGTTCTCTGCGTTTGGTGACTTAGCAGGAGTGCTGGGGTTCATGGGCTGAGATTTGTCAAGGTCTTGGCGGTGGATGTGTCTGCCCACCGACTGCGTGGCGGGCCGGATCGTTAGAGGCCGGTTGAGTGAGCCAGTTTGTGTGGAGTTGTTGTAAAAAATGTATATGTGTGTATAAATAAAAAATCGGATAGAATCTTGCAGTCATACAGAAAGATAGCTACCATAAAAATATGAGAATTAACTGAAGATGATATCGATAGTTCCTAAAATTGAAATATGAAATTGATTAGTGACGGAAAGCAATAAGGTGGCATTAGCTTAGTTGGTAGAGCGCTGGTCCCAGATAGACCGAGAGGTTTTGGGTTCGAGTCCCAAATGTGACCGGTTACCTTTTCTATTTCATTTGAGATTTGTTAATATTATCTTCAATGAATAAAATATAATATATATTTTAAATTGTAGTGGAAAACATTTATGAACACACATATATATTTTAAATTGTAGTGGAAAACATTTATGTACACACATATATATTTTAAGGTTGAAACGTGTGTTTTGTTTTGATATTTCATTACTGGAGAAGTATTTATGCAAGCTTTGAAAGAATCAGACTAGACCATTTGTGGAGCTGGAAATGACAGTGTTGTCCTTTGCTTATTATCAATAATAATTCACTAATGCTGGCTTTGGTTTTGCTTAACTCTTTGTGTTTTAAAGCTTTAAGAACCGAATTGCATATTTTATTCACCACACGCTTGTGCATTTGTATTATCCATTATTTGATACATCTTTGTAATGATTTGTTTCCAGGATAATGCCTGCCTTACCGAACTTGACGGAAGATTACACGGCTCCAATTTGTCACTTAATGGTCCATCACAGGTATAATATTTTGTCTAATTCATGCATTAATTGATGATACTCACCATTGTTACATTTCTTGTTGTCTTCAGGATGCTAACTTTTCTCCTAACTCAATTCTTCTTACGCTAAATTTATTTATAGAAAAACCGTTTGAGCGACCTTAGATTTTTTAGCAGTCACATTTTCCGATATAAACATACATGTAGATGAGTGGAACATCTACATTTTCGTAGCTGTTTCAATAAGCACGTTTCACGAGCAAGACTGCAGATCTCCAACGAACAAACAACAATTCACATCGACTAAATCTGCTTAATTTAGTCAATGCGAACTGTTGCTTGCTAAAAACATTGACAAAATGACAGATATTGTCGATAAAACCTTGTGCTTGTCCTACGGGCCCCGAGTCATTCAAATTATTTAGATATTACGATTACTCAGTTTTCTTTTTCATTGTTGAGCCTGTAATATCTGTTAAGTGCCGATTTAATTGTTCTATTAAGTTCAACTAACACATAAATAAAAAATTTCTATCTTTGGTTTGGTTCTATCACAATGATTACGGAAAGATGGGGTGAATTTATCCACAATTTATTCCTCCGGAAATGCTGTTTTGAAACTCGTATCATTTCAAGAATCATTCTGGCGCAAGGATAATTAAAAAAAAATCATTACTGCTTCTGTACTTCTGATATAGCTTTTTCTATATATTCAAGCACACTTCATAAAATAATGAATATGAAACAGGGTGGCCGTATACATCTGGAAAACCATGAATTTTCAGGGAAGTTATCGGAGTAATATCAAAATATGTTATAATACTGAAGTATACCAGAGAATACGATTTCTTAAGTTGTTGATTTTTCTTTAAAATATTTTGTTCGTAATATTTTGTTTCTGAAGTAATTTTTGCCTTGTAAATTAATTTCTTATTATTGACTGCTTGGAATTTTTTTGTGACCACCCTGATTAATAATTTTTATCACAATACTTCATAGAAATACATCTTACAAATTAATGTTAATAACTATATTAATTAACTATCCAATTAATCTTTTAATATTCCAAAATGTGTCCGTTTCAATTAATTTTTTGAAGCTACGACTTAAAGCTGCTAATACATTTCGTGTCCATTGTAACTGTCTTGTTATTAACCGTGGCGATTGTTTGACAGTTGCCCTCTATACCACTTGAGCATAAACCAACCAAAAAGCGACGTTCGCTCGCAGGTAAAGACACTGACCTTCGCTTATTATCACTCAATGATTCAATCAACCTGGTGGTACATCCTGGGTCATCTCGTTTAACAACTTCCCGTTTGAGACCGCTTTCTGCCAGTGTCCTAACAACCATAAGCTTCATCATTTATCCATTGTGTACATATTATTATTACTTGTCTTTGCCCATTCATTATTTTTGTTTGTATCATAAAATGTTGGAACTTAACTACATATTTGTACATTTTTACATTTTTACACATGCGTATTGGTAAGATTTACAGGTATTGTTGGGATGAAATCAAATAACGTTTTTAGTGGGAAGTCGTGTGACGTTGAATTTTTTTTATGTGTATATTATTTTACTGTCACTCTTAAACAAATGTTCTGTACAAACACATTAATGATTTGTTAACATTGTTGTGTATATTATTTTGAGTTGATCTGGAATTGGGTTAAGGGTGATGTAAGTTACTGTTGGATTTTTTAAATTAAAAGCTAAGATTTAATCATTTTAACTTGAACGTGCGCTGTACTCTGATGTTCTTTTCTTTTAAAATGAATGCATACTTGTAAAAGTGCATCGCTACATGGATTAATCACGCACCATATGCGCCTAGTATCTTATGGGAGGTTAGTTGTCATAATCAACCCAGACAATCATACAAAGTATATTTATTATATCCTTGTTAAGAGACCTAGTAAGTCTGAGACAGATATCGAGAAGATAAAAATGTTGCCAAAACTTATTTAAAAACATAAAATTACAAAAATTTATGTTTCCCATTCATATATGCACGTAACATTTTTTTCTTCCCCTCAACACTTTTCTCGAACAGACTTATGAGGTTTTAATTGAAAGGTGGGATATTTTATATAATATTGTTTGCTATTTGAGAAAAATCAGTCATGCCAGATTGGGTTATAGACTGACTACTTGCTGGACATTTTGAGTTAATTTTTTATTGACTTTCAAATTACGTATTTTTACTGAAAGTTGCCCAATTCAATTTTTTATTAACTTCATTATTTTTTTAATATCAATAATTTCATATCTAGTTTCACAACATCATGCTTCGGGCTGATAATTTTGTAATGTATAAATTAACTTGTCAATTAATTGGAATACGTGATTTCTCCTCAACTGAACCGTATTTAATGCCCCGATGCTTGTTGCAGGATGGTTTCGCAGAAAAATAACATTTAGACGGAGGAACTACACGGAAAAGCGAGCTGAGGACCAGGAAGCGAGACGGGCCCGAAAAAAGGAGAACGGCCTCGGAAGAAAGACGTCTTTCTCTTCATTCTTACGTGCCGGTAGTAAAACATTATAGCAACGCCTTCAGTGACAGACTCCCGCCGTGACGTTTCCATGAAATGCGCAGCCGTCATGGTGCACGGCACTCGTACCACATGAGATAATTCTACTGTGACAAATCTGTAATATGTATAATATAAATTAAGATCTCGCCTTTCAAGTTATTCTTGTGTAGGGACGGGATTCAGCCTTACGGGCAACGGCAACCTTAGCTGCGTATAGTTTTTGCTTTTCCTCACTCGTTAATAACCCCTCCGCACTCAGTACTTGAATCGTGCAATTTTATTAAATTATGATTATTGTCTTTCACAGTTAACAATATTATTAAACTTAGTTTGTTTGGACCAATAAGTTTGTGTTTATATATATGTGTTTGATATATCAATTGCCGTACATTAACACGCTTTAATCATCGGGAGCATTTCTGTTTAAACTAATCTAATCATTTATCGTATAGTTAAAATTCTTTTTTTTTTTTATTAAAATGTTTTCTGTTGTTTATAAATTTATATTTAAAAGTTTATATTTGGATTGCTACTGTAAGACTGAAAGTAAATGATTATCATGAACTCCTTGTTCTGGAAAGTGAACAAGGAGTATAATTTTGTAATGTGAAACGAAAGGAAGGAAAAAGAAGAAAATTGACATTTTCAGCTCTACTTCTGTGGTATACACTTTCTGTCATCTGTTTGTATATTGCACTCTTTAGTTAATAGGTACACTGTATACTAGATGAACATGAAATTGACCGCCCATCGTAAAACAAATTGACATTAATGCTTGAGAACTTTCAAGGGAGAGCAGTTTCCATAATAACATGCCCGACTTGCTGCTGAAAGTCACCAACTAAAATTTTTAAAATTTGAGAAAGCTGGTTGTGTGTCCCGAGGTAGCAGTGTACTAGCTCCCTCGGGGAGTTTGGGGGTTTGGATGGCCTATGAACACACCTCCCGGGTGCTGTCTCCTAGTCACCAATTACTTTAAACACAATAATTAATGAATCTATATGGTTTCATAGTCGGTGACTTTTGGTAGCGAGTCAGCAATTGATTTCGTATAGGAATTCAGCTTGGAGCACAATTTGTATTGATTGCATAATATTATTGCGTACGCTTTCTTTTCCCGTCTGAGTTGTTGTGCTACTTGTGGTGCTTAACAGCTAGAATATTATCGTTTTAAGTTGAAAATAAAGGTTTTCTCTGCATTGAAATGATTCATTTACATAAGTGATAGGCCGTAGCAATATAATTTAGCTTATAGGTTTTAATACTTTAGTTTAAATATATTTTTTTAATCCTAAATCATCCCATCTAATGAATGATGCAGTTAGCTAGTAATGTGGAGGAGCTAACATCCCCTGAGCAATGTAAACAAGAGCATTTCAATATTAGTTTTTAATTCATGATTATACTTATCGTCATTTAATTATAGATACTTTAGCATTGTTTGTTTTCCTATGTTCGCTTATAATATTTACTCATAAATTAGAAATATTTCTGCTTTGTAATTGATTATATTGTATAATGTGTTATAACTATCTCCTGATTTGACATGTTGTAACCATACGTGAGAAATATATTTTTTTAAGCAATTACACCACAATTTGTTTTGGGAATTCGAATGATGCGATGGCCTGTATAAATTTTATCAACATGAGGAACTTGTATCAATGTTGATTGTGGTGAATAACACGAGTTCATATTATTTGTGAATGTAATTGAATTACTATAGAGACGTTTACAACAAATATAATAAAAAGAAAATAAACCATTTTAATATAATAACCGAATTTTATTTGCACCTTTAGAATATTTTTTAACATTTGAGGGTAAGAAACAATATCTTTATGTAACATTTTCCATTGGGAGCCAATTGTTTTATTATACATATATTTAAGTTACACCTCTGTGTTAGTTAATTGACACGGAAGACAGAAGTTTTTAAAATGTGTATCTATCGAATAGACTGATGACTGGTTCTTCATCGAATAGCTAAGATTGTATTACATAGAAAAGAAGAAAACTCCTCATCCTTGGTCAATCATTAGGATTAGGGGGTGACAAATACCCTAAGATTATCTCACTGATAATCTTGGCAAGATGTGGTAGAGGAGATACCATACTTTGAAACTTGATGACTGATATGAGTGAAGTTCCGCTGACTGCAGTCGGCAGGGTGAAGATTGCTTCGATGATAAGAGGGAGCACCAAATTAAGAAGTCTTCACTCAGTGAACTATTTAACTAACTTATAAATAGCGCACTGTTTTGTTTGCTCCTGCTATTTATCAGACACTATAGATTATTTTTAAAGTACATATGTATTTTGTTACATAGGAGTTGTTACGTCTTAACCCCATTATATAAATTATCTTTATTTATCAAGAATCTAAAATGGCAGGATTCATCAATGTTATACTTTCTTTGTCAGGGAATTTGTCTCTGAGAATTAGCATCTTCTTATTCTCCGTTGTGTTCTCTATGACATCGAGATAGCCAAACCAATAGATGACCAGTCCCGGACCAAACCTGTTCCAATAGCACAGTAGCTGATCCTTGAGGTAACCCGAGTGAGTGGTGTCATCTCCAAACAGTGCTTTGCTCTCGATCCAGTTGATGACAAACCCGTCCACAGCAATGGGTAAAATCAGCTTGAAGTCTGGAGTTTTGTCGTAGCCCTTGTTTCGAAGGACATTTTCGTCTATGAAATGGATGCCCATCGCTCTCAATTCAAGTTCCAGTTTTTGTTCATACTCAACGCCAATGCACCTGGGAAAAATTAAGCATTTTAGCCTCTTTTATTTAATTTTAACTCCACACAGGAAGCTCTAAAATGATTTCCCTCAGGCCTTATGTTGTCTTTGTGGATATGAGGAGGTCTTTTTAAAGAAAGCAACGAGTGAACCTGGGTCTTCAAGATACCCACGTTCCACGTAGAAGGGAGGAATTAGTTTAATCCTAACTTGTATAAAGACAAAGCAGAAATCTGATGTCTGAAGGAGCAAAGACCCACAAATTGGAGTCAAGGAAAATATATTTACATATGTATTTATAAAAACTCGTGGCATTACCATACAGTTTCCAAGCAATAGTTTTTATCGATAGAACATAGTGTACACTTGTATATATACATATAAATATAATTAAATAATTCAGAGAAACTCACTGTTTAATCGTATTTCCAAAATGGCCATATTCATTATCATATAGGGAACACTGAAAAAAAACAAACAAATTCATTACAATAGAAACCTGGAGAGCTTTTCGGGTTCCTTTTCCTTAGGCTCAAGGACATCTTGTTTAACTGCGGTTCCGATTCTCTTGGATGACAGCTGTCATTAAGTTAATGACATTCATTAAAAATATCAATATTTGCGTAGTTTTAATGAGAAAAACTCAATATTAAGTAAGTTACCAACTATGTTATTATTTGCTACATTATATAGATGTTGAACTTTTCGACACGGTAAACAAAACAATGCACAACGGAAGGCGGCGGCATAGATGAGAGTAGTTTTGGCCGAGCCGAGTCCAATGAATCTGATTCCGAAGGCGGTAGACTCGCACCGAGTTCGCAAATCCGGATTCAATCATTCCGGATCCATGAATGACTAAAGTTTTGGATTGGAGTCAGAAACGAAAAGCAACCCTATTCAATACTGAAATATGAACGATTTTTGCTTCCGGAATCAGAAATACCCGGAGCAGTCAGAGTCAGAAACTAAAAGCGACCATATTCAAAGGTGGAATATGTAAGTTTTTTCCTTCCGGAATCAGAGACACCACAGAAAAGGCGGAATGAGGACTTTTGTCATTTCACTGGATTCGGCGGCACGGCGGACCGAAAGGAAAGAAGGACCGAGTCCGGGGAATCGAGTCCGCATGGCTGAATTCAGTTTTTTTTTTTTTTAAATATTTAAGGAGAAAATACAGATACAGACAGTAATATCAAAACAATATATATAATATCTGGAGAACTCGCCTGCATCGTAACTATTTCTCACTGATTAATATGATACAGTTAAATAAAGCTTTAAAATAATATTTAGACAGGTTAAAGAATTGTGTTACACAGAAACAATTTGAAAAAGTGCACAATATCTAAATAAAGTAACAGAAGGTAAATAAACTTTACAAGAATATAAAGGGAAAAAATAATTATTAAATTAAAAGTATTGTTATTCAATGAAATAATAAAAAAAGTACACAATGCCTAAACACTGTTCGTTGAAGTTTGTTTGTTTAATATTCTTATATGAAAACAGCTTTCAATTTTCTCTTAAAAGTACTGCATGTATTAAAGAATATGTCGGGATCCATCAAAGTTTGATTTTGATTGAATAATTCGCACTCGCATAATTCTGATTGGATCCCTGACACCAGCATTTGTGCGCGTCCGGCTAATGTGGAATAAGTCGTTAAACCTAGTTGTTCTGGGTGGTATATTGAAGTTTATTAGTTGGAGTAAGGTAGGAAAGTCAATAATGTTATTGAACACTTTATATAGGGTCATGAGATCAAGGCATGTTCTCCGATTAGAGAGGGTATTTATGTATCCCTGTTTAGGTGAGCTCATTCTATAATTAAGGCAATACAGAAATTTCCTTTGAATACTCTCAATTTTATCTTTGTAGATACCGTAGAGTGGAGTCCATATGGGGGCGTAGTATTCAAGTTGAGAACGGACCAGCGTATAGTAAAGGAGGAGGTAGGTTTCAGGTTTTCGAAATACATGGTTGTTTCTGATAACTAAGCCTAGCATGCTGTAAGCTTTATTTACAATATTATCAATGTGCACATCGAAATGAAGCTTTGAATCAAAAAGTAAGTCTAAGTCTCTTATACTTTATACGCGCTCGAGTGAGTATAATAGTATAAGAGTACCAATATAAGAATTGCATGTGATAGCGTTATGATTTTTAGTGAAGCTTATTTGTTGTAACTTTTATAAAAAACAAATTGAATATTTCTTTCCAGACTTGTAAAATAAGTCAATAGATGTCTCATATAAATAAAAATCGGGTAGGTATATCCGAGACTCTATCCAGATTACAATTGAGTTCTGGATGAAACTTTGCAATCATCATAAGGATAGCAGCCAATAATATGGGATTTATATAAAAATGGAGGATAATATTAACAAATCTTGAACATGAAGTATGATATCGGTGTAAATGGCGTAAATTGAACTGGTCTCATTAGCTAAGTTGGTTAAGCGGTTACCCCGGATAGGTAGAGGTCCTGGGTTCGAGTCCCAGATGCGACTGAAATCTTTTTAATTTCTGTTGTTTTTTTCGGTTTCGTGGTTCATTTGGGATGTGTTAATATTATCTTCTTCAATGATTAAAATATTACAACGAGGTTTACAAACTTCAATAAGTTATAAAAAATAAATTGAATATTTAAATTTGCACTGTTCATACGTAAATAATTTATAATCATCGTAAATTTGACATAACGTTATTATTTTAATTGATAAATGGCCGTAGCGATGTCTATTTTATGATATCTATGCTAAGCGCCCTTGAGGTGATTTCTCACAAAAATGGCACTATGCAAATCATCCAATTGTTATTATTATTATCAAAACTGTAGCAACACTTTTAAACCGTACGACGTATCACGCATCAGACCACACTTTGCTCTGATCTCTGAGAACTCCCGTTATGTGTGCACTTCCACGCGGAGATTAGCCGATCAACAAATCGGCTAATCTCCGGAGTGTGGTGACTTTTTTTAACCAAATTAACGCAACGTTTCGGCTGGCAGGTTGATCTGGCATATCGACGGGTAGATCGTCGGGCGCTTTGGAGAGAAAATCGAGAAACGTAGGCGGAAACGTACATGTGGGAGACGCTATTAAGTTTATTTGACCAAAAGTGTAGTAATAGGTTTTAAATAGCAATAATAACTCTATGACACAAGTATCTAACGTAATAGGCTTTAAATATCAATAATAATTTTATGATAGGAGTATCTAATGTAATAGGCTTTTAATATCAATAATAACTTTATGATGCAAGTATCTAACGTAATAGTCTTTAAATATCAATAATAACTTTATGACACAAGTATCTAACGTAATATGCTTTAAATATCAATAATAACTTTATGATACGAGTATCTAATGTAATGGGCTTTAAACATCAATAATAACTTTATGATAGGAGTATCTAATGTAATAGGCTTTTAATATCAATAATAACTTTATGACACAAGTATCTAACGTAATATGCTTTAAATATCAATAATAACTTTATGATACGAGTATCTAATGTAATGGGCTTTTAATATCAATAATAACTTTATGACACAAGTATCTAACGTAATATGCTTTAAATATCAATAATAACTTTATGATACGAGTATCTAATGTAATGGGCTTTAAATATCAATAATAAGTTTATGATGCAAGTATCTAAAGTAATAGCCTTTAAATGTCAATAAT
This sequence comes from Halesus radiatus, assembly GCA_022606495.2. NCBI lineage: Eukaryota > Metazoa > Arthropoda > Insecta > Trichoptera > Limnephilidae > Halesus > Halesus radiatus. Next base: position 69,325 of record JAHDVE020012324.1, on the reverse strand, counting down.
AACTTTATGATGCAAGTATCCAACGTAATAGCCTTTAAATGTCAATAACATTATGATACAAGTATCTAACGTACCAAGTAAACTTCATAAGCCAGCAGCGGGTCCTGAATGAGAGTAGTGTCTTTGAACAGTTGATTAACTGTTTTCTGCGAGTCATTAGTGCAGGATTTTAGCACAGATCTGGCCAACATGGCAGGGTTTAAGTTGTATTGTGTGGATAACCTGGAACAAAAGTAAGTATGACAAATGTGAGGCTATGGTAAATATTATGCAGAGAAAATGTTTTATACATTAGCATTGAAAAAAAAAACACTTGGAAACATTATTGATTAATTTCTGTTTTTTTTTGGGTAAATTAGCACTTTTAACACTATTTGATAGATGTACACGATTGAATACTGATAAAATAATTAACATGCGGCCATGTTTCTAGAGACTGCATTTTTTTACGACATCCAATTGTATTTAGTGTATTGTTATTTGGTTTTCGCAAAAATTAAACCATTTCCCTCCCTGTGATGGGTATCTTCTACACGTTACTTCTAATATCCTTCAATATCTCTATAAATATAATAAATACGAGGTTAAGATTTTAGGAATTCCTCGATAATATATTTACGCATTGATTTAAAAAAAAAAAAATAATAATAATCAGAATTTATCGGGTACATCGAAGGTAATTTGTGAATATTGGAAACAAATTCGTGTGTAACAACGCTGTGAGTGCTTCGACATTGGGTCTCGTAGATACGTGAAAAGTATGCGGGAAGTGCAACACTATATTCGCATCTCACTCTTGCATACTGTAGAAGCGCGAGGAGCTCGATGTTCTCAGTTGTGTTTTTTTCCTTCGAGGCGTAGAGGCATGCTAGCGGCAGTAGCTCTCGGGCTTGCAACCACAGTGGATCTGTGCCCGCTCCGTGAGCGTTGCCAGATGGTTTTTTAATGTTTTCAGCAAATAAATCTCAATTATTATAATTTTTGATTTCAATTACAATTACTTAAGGGGATTAGCTATCAATTTTCTTATTTTTCCGATTTAAAATCGCAAATTTTTTATTGTGTAGTACCCAACACCGGAGCGCGTTTTTATTTTAGCACCGTAAGAGAAAGGTTAAGAGTATGGCAGAATTGAGCATATTTGTATCGAAAACTAATTAATAAGTTTCATGATACTGAGACACACACATTGCTTGGCGGAAAAAAGGGTAAATATTTCCAGTTGGGACTCAGCTGAAAAATTTTTGAAAAAGGAAAACAATTTTAGATTCATAAAAATAATTTCATATGCGGAAATACAAATATTTACCAAAAAAGATCACTCAATATTGTTTGTACATTTTTGTGTGTAATCAAACCAGACCTGCTCTTACAGTAAGTTTATTTTATTCGGAAAACTAACAGTTTACAATATTTACGAAGAATGGTAAATATATTTAGAAACTGAACGATAATAGGTTTTCACTCAAGGTTATCACAAATTTACTGCATTGGGTCCTATAAGTAAACCTCACCTCAATAAAACACCCGGGGCTTCTCCATTTTCTTGACTCCTTTTGTATTCACGATAATATTTATCACTGCCGGATCTGGACTTCATATGAGTTTTCATTCGCCATACTAGTTGGGTTGAAAGAATACTACCTATTGTGAAAGGTGAAATACTGAAATAAACGTAATAATTAATACATAGAAATAAAAGTTATAATTAATACATAATTCAAAGTGTTCTTATTAAAATAGGTCATAATAATTAGATCTACAACTTCACACTTACTGTGAATACTTTTCTTCTAGAAATGTTTTACAAAATCTGGTGAGCCCATTGTACTCCCGTATATCTGCAACTATGGCATTGTAAATTGCAGATGATAAAACAACCATTTCTAATAGACATTTATCTACACGATATAAATATTAATCTTTTAAGAAATTTCGAAAAGTTGCGATTTCAAGTTTGACAAGTTTACAAGCAAATTTGACATATACGACCATAGATAAAGGAAAATATAGATTGATGAAAGTTTTTTCCATCCCATTTTATAATTGTGGCAAATGTGTCTTTTAGTATCTAGCCATGTGTAAATATAAATTTAAAATGCACGAAAAATCAAACAATGGTAACCCTAAAGTACCTAACTGAATTCAGAGTAGGCCAACTGTGACGCACCGCAACGGAAGCAGATTAATCTGACGGAAGCGACCGGCGGAATCGAAATTATATTTCTGAGATCATTGACCGGAGAGCGGAATATTTTCAGTTCTGATGGACTTCGTATAAATAATAATATTCTACTACGTAGTGTAGGAATTGTAGTGAATATTCATTTCCATCGTTCAGTTTCTCGAATTTGAATCTCCTTGAACGGAAATTCAATGTCGCAAAACGTTCCGTGCGGTTCAGTGAATTCCGCTTTGGAAACACGGAAATATTTTAATGTTTTTAACGAATTGTTTCATTGCTTTATGTGTTACATATTATAGTGCAGTTTAATGATGAAATATGGAAGACGAACATTTAGTCTTACTTGTGAAACAATACAAGGAATTATATGATACGAATAATAGAAACTACCACAATCACTTGAAGCGAGATAATATTTGGGAAGAGATTGGAGAAAAACTTAATGCCAAAGGTAATAATTAGATATAAAAATAAATCAATTCTTTTATGGTGTAACATGAAAATTGTACAGTTCGAATGTGCTGTTTGAATTTTGCCACCAAAACATTGTGAATTTTATTTGGTAGATGGCACTATTGTGGTTAGTAGTCGACCACCTTTATGTTGGCTTGTTACTTATTCTATAACTATTATGAAATATGATATTTTTATCAAGATAAAGATTTCATTTTCCTACCAAGAATGCTTTTCATTTCATAAAAAAATAAGCAAGTTCGTGTTTTAATAAAGCAAAACTTACTAATCGTATTAGTGAAATTCCTACCTGACCCGAAAAAAGATCCATCAAACATCCATTAGAAAGCTTTCAATATTTGCATACACATAATATGCTTATTTCTTTTCAGGCGAAGATTGTCGAAAGAGATGGACCAACCTTAGAGACTGTCACCGCAAATCCATCAAGAAGAGAAAAGTAAAAAGTGATGAGGGGCCCGCAACTCTGAGACCATGGCGTCTCGATCAACAAATGGAATTCATGAGGCCTTTCGTACAAGGTCGTCAAAAAAACTTATTAAAGACAATGTCATCCAATACGCAAGCTGCTGACATGGAGACAGAGAACCCCGATCCTCTGGATGCAATGGAACATAGAGATATCCAATCCCCCTCATCAGTCAGTTCTGGAGAAAGTTCTAAATGGTCTCGTCCTGATAACCACTCTGTAGATATTCTTCAAGACTATCTTCAATATAAATTAAATAAACCACCACGCGGAGACCACCTTACAAAATACTTTGAAGCGACTGAGGAAACCGTCAGGACATTTCCCGTGCTTTTGCAAATAGAGGCCAAGAAGAAAATTTCAGATATTATGTATGATTTGGAGCTGAAGGCTTTAGACTTCCAGCGTTCTTCAGAAGAAAGCCACCAAGGTGATAACATCAAATATAGCCCTTCAGAATCTCAGAGTCCAACTGGTCTGAACTGACTTCAATACGTCAATTTTATCTGTGGGCGATGTACTGAAGAATCAATGAACCTCACTCGATGTTAAATGCGTACATCATTACGCTATGGAGGATATGATCGAACAGGTGGAGACACCCCCTTCTTAATGACATAAGTACTACATTTACAGAACAGCAAAAATTAGACAGCGACGAAGGAAGACAGCTCTTTGAGGTGCATGGTGTTTTCTTCGTTATTTTTATATATTTTTAGATTATAAAGTGGGTAGCAAAAAATTTTTTTGTGGTCGATATTCGAGTATATAACTTATCAGTATTTTAAAAGGAAGGGGTAACTCGGCCCGCCCGCTTGGCTGCCGAAAAAATAAACAACCTCCTTAAATTACCCAGATCCTGATAAAATCAAAGTGATAAAATACTGCCTTCATCTTCAAAAAGTTTATTATTAAAAATCCATTAAAATAAACATTTATCTATTTTCTCTCTTTTTCATTTTCCTTACACATAATATCCACATTGTTAATCCATTAATTAATATCAGTCATGAAACAGGGGAAGTCAAATTGTATTAAATCAACACCAGTTCCTACTTAAAGTTTTTAAAGCTTAAAACTAATTAAAAAATAACAATCATTTTCAGAACAAAATCACATACAAACACACCAAGCTGTAAATAATTTTATTTGTTCACTTTAATTTGTTCATCTCCATCATTCGAATTTTTATAAAAATGAATAATTTTCCGGTTTTTTTAGACAACGTTTTTTTTCACATGTTCACTACCACCATAGGATTACATTATAATTCCAGAAAAAAATCAATACAACTATACGGTTTATACAAGGTACAGAGCATTGGGCATTTTTTTAATTCACGGCCCTTCAGAAAGTACTGAACTTCTGTAAAATTAATTTTATTATATCATTCCCCATTTAAATAAGGAATATATATGTATATAAAATTTAGCTTGCTGGGTGATTTCATTGTTCTCCACAGTCTAAAATACTACTAGAAAAGGGATGATGTTTAGATTTGAGAAAGTTAATATCTAGATATTGTAGAAGCTACTTCATCAAAATGAGTAATATTTTCAGGAATTACTTTGGTAATTTGGGTTCTGACTTTACAAAAAAATGTTATATTATATTCGATCATAGTTATTGAAAAGTGCTTTCTGAAGACCTTCGGCACAAATTTATACTTCCACGGGTATGTCATCCATCCTGTTAATATCCTTGATACGGGACCACAAAGATTCACCCGCCACTCTGGTCTCAATGATGACTTCGTAGCAGATGATCTTTTCCATTTTCTCATTAAATATTTCCCAGTGCAGCCTGCCCCTTGTTCTCTGAAACAGAAACGGTTTCCAAAATAATGTTCAAGCCTTTATTTTAGGACCTAGAATAGGGCAACAAAAGAAGAAGAAGAGCGACATTTGGAACTGATCGGTATAAAAAACATGCGCATTTTTTTGTACTCCCATATAAAACAAGGGGGGGGGGGTGTTTTGAGCAGGGGTTCGAAAGAGTAATCAAAGAATGGTTGTATGGAGAAGACATAGAATAAACATTCTTGTAAGAATTATTTATGTAATGTATATATATTACTTACGATTGCAATATTCAATGGCAAGGCTACCATCGCGGAGTAAGACGCCTGAGTGGATGTCAGCACGGGGCACCAAGTTGATTCACAGGGATCTATAAAAGTAATAAAATTATATGTGAATTCTTGTTTGTCATTAGGGTGCCATAATTGATTTGACAGCGAAAGCAACTATCTCCAAATAAAGAAACATTCATTTGCATATTTTATTTCATTCGAAACGTTTATTTTTTCATAAATGTATCTAAATCATAAAGTTCTTAAGTAGATTAAGTGTTTTCCATTTTGAAAATATTCTACCCAAAAAAACCTCCTTTTGAATATGCAATCTGTGGCTAACCAGGGTGTTATATCTATGTGCTAACTTAAATAAAACATGGCGGGTTCAATGTTTTTCATACTAATTTTAAAACGTTATATCAACAGTTTTACATATTGGATTTCATTCAAACTACTTTATAAACCTTCCCGGCACTAATAAAAACAAACTGTGCTATTTTCACCGAAACCGGTCCAGTGATTTTCGAGAACATCGACAACAAACAAACAAACTACAAACTTACATTGATTTTTACATATATATATATATATTTGCGACATAATATTTAAAAAAATAAAATAATTTGAAATAAATATTTTGAGCGTTGATGATCACTTAGCATCGAATGTAGACAGTATTATTAGCGCAACATAAGTATTATATTAATCTTCTATTAATTGTTATTTTAAACAAAGCTTACTTGGAGAAACCATTGTGACTGTATTCACGTTGTTTAGTCTCACATAGACAGTCTGTGTTAAGTTGGTCGAATGAGTACCTGAAAAAGAAAGTAAACAATCATTATATTGATAAACGCATGATATTTGGAGGTAGAAGTTAGTAAAAGTTATCGTTATTTAGTCAAATATTATACGGATAAAGGTCATGGATTATAATCGGAATAGTGATTTCCATGGAAAAGTTTTAATATCCCTGAATAGTTTTCATCGCATTCGCTAGATGGCGTTTCATAATGTTTTTAGAGCCCTGGAGTCAAGTGGTAATGTTGCGTTAAAAGAACAAGTAATAGTAAGCGAATCTACTCGTATATATTAATTTTGTTAAAATGGACAAATTTAAACCATTCATAAAATCAGAATGTAAAAGACTACTTATCTTATTTTATGTTTTTACGGGGGTGTAACCAAAACCACCCCAATCAATTCTACCTTATGTAACTACTTCATTAAAACATTTATAAGTGTTCATCGACGTAATAATATATTTTGTGATTTGAAAAATTTTCTCATAAAGTAGATGCATTGATCAGTATTAAATAGTTAGCAATGTGTTCTGTTTCTGTCTTAATGTGATCATCATACGAGCACGTGATCGAGGTGTCAGTTTTAGTGTTGACGGCATTATTATCTGTACACGTTCATTATTATTATAGGTACACTTGAAATAATATTATGTGTCATTCTAATACACGCGTATCTCCGGAAAATGCACAGGAACTAAATAGCACACACATAGAAAACGTGAATATCACGCATTGTATTTTTTAAGAAATATAACCATATCGTTATTTAAAAAAAAATGTCATTCGGTAAGCCTCAGATTATGGGGTTTAGTCCATTTTTTTTATCATTCAAAAAATATATGTCATTAATTTATTCGGTGTTTTGATGTTTGTTTACATGTAAAGATAAAGAACAAGGATATTATAAAAATGTCCCTACTGATTTATTTATGTTGTAATACCATTAATAATATTTGTGCAAATTTTTGAAAGGCATTTAAAAAAATGCCTATTCAGTTTAATGTATAAATTATTTCTGGAAACTGAAATGATCTGCCGAAGATAAAATAGATCTAAAAATTGAATTTTAATGTGTGCTATCTCTTAACATGGAAACAGATATGTTCTGGGAATCACCCGAAACGAAAACTGAATACCCCATAACACATTTGACAAAAATATGACAGTCCTTGGCTGGTACTGCACACATCTGCTAGACGTTAATTTTATTATACTGTTTGATTTTAAATTTACAAAATACTAAATGTTAATAAAAAAGATCACATACGCCTAGCCGAAATGTGCATTGAGGATACCAGTTAAAGGATAATACAGAAGAACCGAATGAAGGTGGGCAGGATAAATCTTTTGGAGGATGGACAAATCTCGTGATCCAAGAGCACCCATTAAGAAACAAGAGGGCTTAAGTTAAGGGATCAATGAGACAATCAAGTTAAAGACAAATTAAGCCAAGTCTGGTAGACTTAGCATTGAAGGGGTATGATTGCGGATGGTATAGACTAATGAAGTAAAACTTTAAAATTTGGCTACTTACTAGCTAAGAACTTGGCAGTCACATTCGTGGAAGTTCCAACAGTCATGTAGCACGGCACGGTCCTGTCACACCCGGCAATGGTGACTTCATCCAACTCGTATAAAGATCCTGTAAAAATAAGCGGATAATTCTTTAAAATAACGCACATTATGGTAAAATTCCCGCTTTTTGGACTGGCCAGTTCAACAAAGCTACTAGATCACAACAGCCCTTCGACCTGCATAAAGCTGAGGTCGACTTTTGAATAAAATCCCAACAGTTTTCCATCTCCCGTATGGTGAAAAGGCTCGGTTGTACTATCTGAATACAAAGGAAGTGGAGTCCAGAACTTGCAAATCAGAATAGTGTCGGAATTCAACAAGATCAAACCTTTCGTGAAATCCACGAATTTATCGACCCATCGCATCGTCACTTTTCATGATAATGTTTTTTCAGCCATTTTCGTAAAATATTACAAAGAAGTTTAGTTATAAATCTTTTGCTAAATATGAATTAGGCAAGACCATAGCTAAATGTTGTAAAACCCAGATCTTTGCTAATGCGGGAGCTATTCGAAGTTTTTGGCTCAATCTCCGAACTTATATAATCGTGACAGAACAGAACCTTACGGATTTATATTGTATGTGTATTAATTACTTCGCTAGTACTTAGTTTTATGTTAGCCATGTGTGTACAATGTACGTGTGTAATCAAATATAATCAAAGTTGAAAAACATCAAACGGGATGTTAAATTTTAAAGAAAGTGCTTCAATCATATTTAACGGATTATCTTTATCTATATCCTTTCACATCATCATACAAACAGTCAATAATGATTTATACCTGCACACTGCACACATTTCTCAGATTTTCAACAATTTTCAAAATTTCCATTGATTTTGTAAATGTATCTCATCGTGCAAGTAAGATTACAACAATGACTCCCGCAATAAAAACCCCGCATTAATCTCCGATAATTTAGATTTAGGCAAGAGGTCTGTCTAGCATCGACTCTGAAACCCGACTGACCGCTATTGAAAGGCATATATGATCATTCGAAAGATAGAAAGTGACAATTCTAAAAATATTAATAAAACACGACATATTTAAGATAGATCAAAAATCTCAAGACGAATCTCTTAAGTAGCATTTAAAAAAACAGTATGATTTTTTTCAAACCTATAACATGTTAAATGACAGAACAAACCCGTTTTTTTTTTTTAATTTTAGGAGTATAGTTTACGATTTTTTTTTATCGAAGGAATTTCATATAATTACATTTTCAGCCCGTTGACTGATTAGAGATTATCTTTAATAATAAAAATATTTTTTTTTAAGTACATAAAACCTCCAGTTTTTAAGGGATATTTGTAATATATACATATAAATTCTGTTTTGCAGAGCCTTAAAATATGAACTACAGTGCGAAAAGCTAAATTACTTTAGACGATTCTGTGCAAGTTTTGATTCTAAAAAGAATACATTTGTTCATAATTAATAATGCTGTCTTAAAATTTGATAGATAAACGGCCAGAATTTTTTATAGACCTCTGCCCGAAGTTTTCATACAATTAACATTACAAAGTAACTACATATTACGTAGACCAGTTGTCTAAATAAAATTTCAAAAAGTTAGCGGTAAAAAAATATTCAAAGATTTCTCTTCTGTTTTGCAAATAACAAGCTTTTTTATATGATCTTAAAAGATAGAATTGTGGTTCAACATTAGAACTAGAAAAAAATTGGGACTTTTTTGTTGGGATCTGTGTTTGATAAATGATGTTGTTGAAAAAAAAATCGTAAGCTCCCAACAACAACAAACAAAAATCGTTAAAAATCACGCAATTCAATCCTTTTAAGAATATGTTAAAAGGGTTGTTATTTTTTTTTTTCAAAACTTTGAAGACAGGTTAATAATGTTTGCCTATTGCAAAACGGAACAGAAACCGTTGAATATTTATAAATAAATAAATAAAAAAAAACTTTTATTTATTTATTTAGCCAAGTGGGTGTACGAAAGGCTTGGGTCGAGTGACTTGTTCACTATAGTTACGTAGTAGTGTTCTAAAATCTGTTGACTTATCTCAATTCCTTTGTAGTATTCAGTTAAAACAAAGTACATATAGCGTGCATTGAACATCTGTTAAGTAACAACGAACCAAAAAGCGCTGAAAGTGAACCAATTTACTCATTAATTTGACATGTTTTATTTAATTGTTCATTTTATTTAACCCAACTCTACTGAGCAACTGTTGAGCAGAAATTTTGCCGCAACACTGTTCAAATGCACAAATACGCTCTTCCCAACGAAATTCTAGATCAAATTTACAATCAATTTAGGATATCGATTTTTGGTGATTAATTTTGAGAAGTATCAACAGGTTGAAAAAATGTCACCGAAATGTTAAATGTCATTATTGGTTCGCGATCTATTTTACGCGATCCATATATTGAATAACAAAGATTTATTTCCGTCTTCGAATATCAAAAACATGTTTTTTGTATGTTTTAAATAAAACTGAAGAGAACCTAAATTATTTTACTAATTATAAGCTACGTTTTGTCTTGTTTTTCACGGAGGAAAAACGTCAAATGTACTTTGTACATTTTATGTCATTTTATTGTTTGTAAAAGAAGGCGGGCACTATTTTATTGTCTATGAAAGTGGGCGGGCGCCTTCATAGACAATTTAGAATGTTCAACGATAAAACATGTTTGGAAATAGGCAAACAGAACGTTGCCCAACAAAACATTTGGCTGATCGGTGCCTCAGATTGATCATTTGAAAAGTTAGGAAGAATGGTCGTTAACTCTAATGAACTCTTACTAGTTTAACATTAAAAACACCTAATTTCGGGGTAGATAGTATTCTAAACTTATTTAGGTAAGTTTCGATTTCAGTCGAAACTAGAACAGAAATCGAAATTCGGCTTCGGCAGAAAATCTAGTTTCGGTCACCAGAAGTTACGTAACTAATGCCTAAAATGCATCGTATGTGGTCGGTGTATCACTCCCTTTCGTTAAATATATCGGCATATTAACTGATCCATCATTGATTATTTGATAAATTTAATCGCAATGTATATATTACACTGATTTAATTTTGGCGCCAAAGAAATGCGATTGTCCGGGTTATCTTTGAGATTGCAAAATGCATGATCAGTAAGTATGGCAAGAAAGAAACCCAACAACACTGATAACTGGATAAAAGATTAAGTATTATTATAATATGCTCATTTAACCGCCCGTCCTTTGGGTTCTTATTCAAAAAGTGGGTAAAAAAAACACCTTTTTTCCATTAGATTTCGCAATAACAATACCACTGACTACTGACATATTATAAAACAAACTTATGGTAAACACAAGATACCTACTTAATACACATTTAATTGCATAAGCAAACAATATTTTGTATTGCCTAGCAATAAATGTTATCATTATGTTAATTATTGAGAACGCAAAACAAACAGATTCCCCTCCCTTTTCTATACAGGAGAAGGCGGCATAGAATTTGACAAAAAAGGATATAAGAAGTGTTCATTTATATTATTCAATGCTAACGGCCGTTCTTCCCAACCTTTCGAATGATCAATCTGAGTCACCAATCAGCCAAGTGCTTTGTTAAGTATTCGTTCAGTTTGCCTGTTTCCAAGCATTTTTTATCCTAAATTATATATGGAGGTGCCCGCCCACTATAAAATAGTGCCCGCCCACTTTATTACATGATAAAATAATACCCGCCCACTTTTAAGACAATAAAGTGACAGAAAAGTAAAAACTTTGAATGAAAAATTAATATAGATGAGTTAATAATGTATTTATTATGAATACATATCAATTATTTTTAAAACTAATACATAAACCAACATTTTATACTTCACAAAGTGTGTGTTAAAAATATGTATATAAAGTGTTAGCTTGACTTTTGGTAATGCCGCCAAAGAACATTGTTCATTTTATACATTTGGAATTTGACGTTTCTCGATGAGTGAAAAAGCAAGACAAAATGTAGCTTATAATTAGTAAAATAAGTTGAGTTCTCTTCAATATTATTGAATATTATTGTTTTTTGGAATATAATACAAACAATCTGATTATAATGTTTTGTCATTTTTAACTTGTTAGTAGGATTGGGAGGTTTTTATAGCAGGTTTTCAACAATAAAGTTTTCAGTAAGTGATTTTTAAAGGTTGGGAACATTTTAAACCGTTAAACATTATGTTATTGCTTTCAGGAATATAATGTAATAGGAGAAAACTGGTTTAGTTGTTTCGTATTTATAATGGCTTTGCTTGTTAGTAAGGTTGAATGATTTCTGTAGTTATTTAGTAGGTTTTAATTTTATTTTTCAAATAATTTTATGTACACTTAGGCGCCCTTGGGGTATTTTTTCATAATACGTAAGTGATCCAAATATTATTCATTGTTTAAAAGCAGCTCTTTGGAACGACGTAAATATACTGTATATACGGAGTTAACATTTCAGGTATTCCTCCGTAATATATGTACGAATATAATGGAATAATTATAGTACGTATATTCCTGCATATTTATTGAACGCGAAATAAGAAAATGTTTTGTCAAAAATCGGGAAAAAGCAGTTAACGTCTGCGTGCGTTGATAACTGAGCCGGGTGGTTTGATAGTGATCGAGAGGAGTACGGGTCGGTCACCGTGCCACGATGCGCGGTCGTCCGTAGTACCCGGCGGCCTGCCGGCTGTAATGAACATATCATCTGTTTGGTTCTTATTATTAATATTGTTACTCTAAGGTTGGTTACGGTTCTTTTGCTTCGAATCCGGAGGTCGGGGGTTTAAATTCCAACTACGTACGCAACTAAATTTTATTTGATTAACTTGTGTTATTTCACAATTTATTCATTTAAATCAATATTCAGTATATTTGCGGTACGTTCCAGAGTGGTAGGATACTGTCAGTTTCGCCCTGGTGAAAGACCACCATTCAGAATCGAAACGTTGCTTGAAATGAGGATTATTAAAGATTTAAATGAAAATTAAGTTAAAACTCGCTTATTTCTAAACTTGTAAAGATATACTCGTAGAAGCATATAGATATATATGACTATAGAATATAGGTATATATGACTGCATATGAGTAAATACACTCGTATATGAACAAATATAAAAATAAAAGAATTAATGCCATGATAATTTTTTTTTTTATCGCTTCTAACTAATACCCACGCACTAGCCTTGCCTATGTGGGATTTTTTTGCTACATATACAATACACATAAATTTATATACATGTATTAAATTTATATACATAAATATAATTGAATATAAAAAAAATATATATATATAAATGTTTATAACCTGACTTAAGCCATGTTTGGTGACCAGATTCGAATAGCCAGATACTTCCTAACCTCCCTCTGTCTCATCTCATTTCCCTCCTCAATACATTCAGCCTCACAACATTCCCCTATTGGGGATGCCATAGTCTCACTGACTCCAGACGGTTGGGAGCAGTTAGGACTCTTGTGTGGTATCTATCACATTAAAAAAAAATCACGTTTTTAAGGATATGTGATTAAAAATTAAAGTATTTAAATCTAAATACTGGAATGGTATATAACACAATATTTAAATCACGTATGCGAATAATAATCTAAGATTTAATCACCAAAATATGATTTGACGACGTCTTTAATATCGATTAGTGATTGAATGATTGATTTTAGAATTCTTTAACTGTTTTGAACCAGTGACATTCATAGGAAATACCCTCACCTACATATATAATAAACTTGATAATTTTTAATGAAAACCCAATTACTTTGTGTCATCAACCAAGTATATCTACACCGATGCTTTGTGAACCCGACTCTTAGGGTTTTTTATTCGATGAGAAACAAATTATTCACATGCCTACCAGTTTTGAAAATATTTTTTCAGGATACATCTGAAAACCTTCTGAAAATTAGTTCACAATTGTTTTTTGAATTGGGTAATTGTTGTAAATTTTTGGAACATGGTATTCTAAGGTTCTTTGCCCGTATTTATTTAGGTATCTGAGAATTAGAAGTCCATCGTTTGCAGTTAGTCTTGTGCTATGAACATGTACCACTATTTTTTTTATATTCAGATTGAGATGAATGCTGATTCACAATTTTGAACCACAATATAGCTTGAACAGGTAACAAATACGCAGAATTGTATAGCAATGATTTAGGTACATCATGTCTTTGTTCATATTCAGCATTGGTTAATAGCAATTTGTCTATGGAATATTGAACATTTTGAACTAAATTAAGATTGTTTTTTATTATGAATCATTGTGACCAGCTCAGACATGGGGGCTCCATCGAAGCCAGAGTCAAGTTAGCCTCTCAGAAGCTGGGCGTATTGCGTGGGGCCCGCAGATACTTTAATACTACACAACTGCTGACCCTGTATAAATCACAAGTGCGCCCCATTGTTTAATTTGGTAGTCACTTCTGGTCTGGAGCCCCAAAATACCTTAAAAAACCCTTGACTCTGTGCAGAAACGGCCGGCCCGTTTGATGGACTTCCCTATCTTAACAAACAGATTACAGTCAGGTGGGAATGCTATCCTTGTTCTACCGGTATTTCAATGAAAGATGCTCTGAGGTGCATAGCCGGGAAACACGCCAAACGCGTCCCCAACATTTATACACGGTTGACATTTGTCACATGACAACGGGTCGTTTCTTCGACTCATGCTTGAGTTCAACAGCCCGGCTGTGGAACGACTTGCCGGCCCGTGTGTTTCCTTCCTCCTACAACATTGGTCTCTTCAAGATCCATGTTCACTCCTTCCTTCCCCAAAAAGACCCTCCACACAGCATCCTAAAAGATGATATGGGTTCTGATAGGAAAATTTCACTCAGGGCCTCCTGTACTGTGTGGAGTTGATGTACAAAAATAAATTAGTATAGGTGTCAAAAGTGTCGCCAACATCGTTTACCCATGCTACTGCCAATCGCATCTATGCACAGTGCCCCCGGTCTTTTTTTTTCTATCTGCATACCAAACGCATAATATTTGTTCGAACCACGATGTGCTTGCACGCCATATCTGACTTTGTTTCTATTGTCTGTGACTAGAGACCTTTCTCTTCTCAGACTTACTTCAAGACGGTACTTCAACCATACGATCAAAATAAAATTCTACAAACTGGCTCAAAAAGAATAAACGATATATATACAATACACATATGTAAATTTGATGTAAAACTATTTACATACTATCACCACATTTTTAAATGTCATCTTATTTTTCTTTCGCGTGCACTCAATGTACAGAGATAGTGGAAATCAAGGCAGGCGTAGTAATCACTCACACATCATAGGTATTTTAATCTCGTGGGATAAAATCAAATCAGATTTTGACTAATTATGGGTGTGTTCTTAAATAGATATCGGAAAATAACAGAATTGCGCCATAAATTCGATGATTCACGCCAGCCAAATCAAAACTGTGCGTACAAAGTTTAGAATTGATCAAATAATATAATACCAGATTAATTTTTTGTTTGTTGTTCAATTATTATTGATGCATACCACATTTCAGAGATATGCGTTTTGGCAGGCCTACCTTTGTATAGGCCTACCATATATACTATACTCGTATACTGTCTCATCCTATCATCTACAAACGTTACTAGCATCATATCACCATCAAAAGCTATTCAATGCATTATATTCAGTAGGGTTTTGCCCCTTTGAACGCAGGAAAACATAGCACTAGGAAGGCGTGTAATAATACATAGAAATTGGATTTATCACATTCTCAGTTTGTGATCGAAATAAAACAATTGTTGTACTGTAGATACGGGTGAAATTTAAAGAATTAAATGAATAAATTCAATATCGTGATAAACTTGGCCTGATTCTCAATTTAACACGGAATTAAATCTTCATTCCTTAGCTTAGTTAGGCCTTGCAACCCCACGGCACCATATTTACGGCACGGATACTATGGGCGTCATCACAAAGTGGCCAGAGATATTGTAGAGTATGCAGTATCTGCGTATAACGTATAGAATCCCGCGTCGCAATCCACAAAACCCGTTCTTTATCGTTAGTTCACAGGCCGCACTAGTGCAGTAGTAACAAAACGCCTCTAGTCAGCTAGTCAGTAATTAAGAGGTCCGCAGGGCGCAAGTTAGTCAAGTCACTGCGAGACATGGGTCCGAAGTTCCTAATTTATTCCTCAATGCCCGCGGCGATTCCATTCGTGTTAGTCCCAGCGCGGCCAAGTCGTCAGTTTCATTAGTCGGGTGGGAATTTCCGAAGTAATCAGTACTAATGTTGTGTTTAGAAACGAAACCATTATTTACTACATTGCGGCGTATCATTATTTATAACCTAGATTGTTTTTTTTATTTTTACGTTTATTTTTTTTTAATTACTCGTATGTTATTTCCAACACTAGCGATTTTAATTTTTTTATATGTAATATTTTATTATTATTACTTATTTTATGAATTAAAGAATTAAACAAAAATTAGAAATTTTCAATGAAAAAGTTTTGTTTCAAAAATCTGTGCCGAAAAAAATCTGTACCGATTAATCCCCAGATAAAAATAACGATTATTTGCGGCACCTTGCCGCACTTCTCTGAGCTGGCTAACTTTAGTTTTCATGACCAAAGTTTTGCGGTATATTTGCGGTACCTTATAAAAAAATTGTCAATTGTTTTTAAATGTACAACAATTTAATGACAAACCGCGTGACCGTTTTTGAAAAAAGGTAACATCCTGAAAAGTACGGTAGTGCAATAATAAGTTAATAATATTGTAAGGTATATACGACCATCCCGCATAATACAGGGTTGCGTAAAACTACCGTTATGGTTTGAATGTTTTATATCTTTTTAAATTTATTTATATTTATTATTTTTATTTCAGAATTTTGTGAAGAAAACTTGGGGAATTTGAAATGGAATACTACACAACAGAACAGCGATCAACAATTGTTGAATTTTATTTTGAAAATCAACGGTCAATTGTTTTGACGCAGCGTGCTTATCGTCGTTTTTTTAATGTGCGTACTGGACCTTCAGCACCAACAATAAACCGCCTGATTGCAAATTTTCGACAACATGGTACAGTAAGACACCTTCCATGTACCGGAAGACCACGTACGGTCCACACGGAAGAAAATATCCAACGTGTTGTGGATAGTGTGCAGGACAGTCCAGAAACATCAACAAAAGACGTTCGGCACAACTGGGGTTATCGTGGAGGTCCGTTCAGAGGATTTTGGCCACATTGCACATGTTCCCGTATAAGGTTCAGCTTGTGCAAGAATTGAAGCCGATAGACTACCAACAACGGCTTAAATATGCCATTTCATTCCAAACCATAACGGTAGTTTTGCGCCATCCTGTATATGTGTTTCAATTTACCTTCAGTGTTTGGGGGTAATTTCAAAACGTTATTTTTCATAATGTTCCTATAAGATTCTTATGATAGAGGATACAAACTTAAGTAGGTACCAAAAACATTCCAACGACTCCAAATACATGCATAAAAAAGTATATATAAATATATTTTCTTTTATTAGTGGCACGACACTGACAATTTAATTTTGTCAAGCTATATTATATTTAAGTAAATCATTCATCCAGTAAAGTCAATAATTATTTTTCCTGTTGTGAGTGAGTTTTAATTGCTAGTGTAGGGTGCGACTTCTCTTGCGGTGTTTGAGTTCATAAGTCAAGGGTATACAAAGAATCACTGAGACAACCAGGGCCGGTTCAACGACAGCGCTCTGTGCACTAAATACCGAATGCCCCCATCCAAAAACTTTTACATCTACTCTCACCGATAAGACTATGCAGTTTTTGAAATTCAAAATACATATATGTATTATTCCGCTTTCTTTCCGCTTCTTAATGAATCAATTACATAATACCTTCGATCAAGTATTATATAAAATCTAATACTCACTCTTCAATACCACTAAATGTCGATCATTTCATAAGGCCTATACATTTCTATGTAGAGAGTTTAAACTTTTTAAACATAATTTTAGCTGGGTTTAGTTTTTTTGTGTTTTTTTAAGCTTTGCTAAGCACCCTTGGAGTGATATAGAATCAAAATTGCAAAGTACAAATAATGATTAATAATTAATATTATTTTTTATTTTTTATACCGACACCATCTAATGAATATAACGTCTGCCAAAATATAGAACAAGATGTTATAATATATTTAAATAATACATCGCATTATCAGGTGCATGTTTTGACGGGCGAATTCTCACTGTAAACTGTATACAAAAGGTTTGGTAGTATTTTTCGACATTCAAACCTTACCGCCAAACAGTATGGACACTAGGTGTTCAAAATCCAGCCATCTTATTGGTCCGTTTGCTGGAATCAAATTCAATAAGTCGTAATACTCATAGAAAAACCTACTACATTCATAGAAAAACAGACTCTCGCGCATTTTCTGTTCGTTCGAATCATAAGAAATTGCCGTGCATTTAAGTCCATGCTGCCCGAGCCAACGTCGCATGCATATTGCGGCGACCCTAGCGAACGACTGACGTGTTCAAATGTTGCCAGGGAGAAATATAGCATTATTATTATCCTATCTAACAATAAAATGGTGGTATTTATAATTCGCGTATAAAAGTATTTTCATATAAAGAATATACTCCCTTTACACCGCGTATATCCGATCTCACTCAGAATAATGCGCACCGATTTGGACTAGTGGTGGGCGAAGCGGATCGGTTTAGTGAGCCGCATCACTAAATTAGCTCTCTGTAAAGACAATCCACATGAAAACTGGACGAAAAAAGTATGTAAGTAGTGTAAGAGCATCTTAAGGACGTCTTTAGAACGGCCAGGGGAGCGAGGGAAAGTGCATGGTGCGGGGGGACGCGAACCGTCGTTCAAACGAGCCGGATCACCGAACCGGAGCAAAGAGCTGATTTAGTGATCCGGCTCATTAAACCGAGCCGCTTCGCCCACCACTAATTTGGACACCTTTTAATAAAGAATCGAAAGCATTCAACGTAAATTCTTTAAGCATATAAATTGGAAGTTTAATTAACACTTTGCAAATAATACCAAATCTTTAAAAATTCAGTAACTTTTTCAAGCTTTTTCACGACGTTTAATATTTGATCAAATCTTATCTAAATCTTGTCTAAAATTATGATGAATGGCTTATAACTTTATAAAAATCCACATACCGTCAAGACCAACCCGACACCGATTTTTTCATCTGTCCGCATGCAGGACCAATCTTAGGATAAATTCTCCAATTCCCCGTATTTGTGCGCAATATAACGTACAATTTCACAATATCGGCATTCTTCACAATACCTTTTCATAATATCGAACCGAATCCTCTTCCTTATTTGTTTTTTTCTTTCTCTTATCAGTTTCATAAATAAAACACCTGTATACAACCACTGTTAGCACAAGAAACTTTGTTGGCTTACCCTTTGTTAAACTTCCCTTGCATATATATATATATATATATATATATATATATATGCTATGCGATTCCATTTGTGTTAGTCCCAGCGCGGCCAAGTCGTCAGTTTCATTAGTCGGGTGGGAATTTCCGAAGTAATCAGTACTGCATGTACAGTATTTGCATGAAAAGATGTTTGTTTCTTACAAATAAATAAAAATACAAAAATATAATTTTTACATGAATTAGGTAAATTATAAGTAAATTTAAATACAATCTTGATTTTCACGGCGCCCTTTAAGAGATTGCGCCTGTGTTTTTTGCACAGTATGAACGTATGGCAGATCCGGCGCCGTAGACAATATAATATTTTATGAAGTGTTATTATGGGTACACAGTATAAATTTTCTGCTATCACAAACCGCTTTTTTTAATCTTATTCTTCTCTTGACCATTAATACAAGGTCGTTTAGAAAATTTACTGCTGAGTGAGGTCATGGAAACAAACCGTCGTGCAAATTTTTATCATAAGTGATTTTTTAATTTGTTTGAGCAAACCCATTCTAGCGGAAAGCATGAAACTCAATCTACTTTATTAAATCGTATTGAATTTCTTGATCAATTACAGAACTTTTAGTTCGTGACGTGATTTTCATCATGAATTATACGGCTTTTCAATATCCAATGTGTCATAAAAAGTTATGACGACATATTGCTTATCCCATATTTTTCTATTCGAATATCGCACAAGTGACAAAATAGGTAAGGCTTAATTTTAAAAAAATCTTCGATAATTGTGTTTGTAACGAACGACTGGGAGTGTGTATTGTGTATTATGTAGGCCTGACTCTATTGCCGTGTGAAAGGACATGTTTTCCAATGGGATTCAATAAGGACATAAGTATCTTTGTAATAATTTCTATCTCTTTTGTGAACGTTAAGAGTTCTATGATTTGGAGAGTGCTTTTTTATTCACGGATAACTCTTCTATAAATCAAAGTGTGAGATTTATTAATCTGGTTCAACAGCCACAGCCAGGCAGAAAAATCCTCTCTGAGATTTTATTCCTCAGATAGCGGAAAATACGAAAATCTGATGGAGTAAGGTCATGAGAACACGTCGGATTCTACAAATCAGCAGTGGTGGCGTTCTCTCCGTATACGGCCAAAATAGTTATTGATTCGGATAAATAATCCCCCGGTTAATCTCAAACATTTGTTTTTTGGTTTGTCACTCCTTTATCTTTAATCATAAAACTTTTTACAAAAAAATACGTTGATATACGCCAAAAAATACTTTCAAATTGCTGTTGTCTTGGAAACAAAAAAAAACGACACGAACTAATGCATCAACGCATTATTACACCGGGGCCCACTAATCCCCCTGATTAATTCCTTCATACAATGATTATTATCATTTATTTACCACTCGTGCCTAAATTTACTTCTGCATAAAAAACCTTTCAAAATATGAATTATTACTGTCGCTGTAACTTGATACGCAAGATAGTAATAAGTGCTTCACCACGAGACCCATCATTTTAAATACAATCGTCTTTTTAATACACATTTGTATTTATATCAAAAACTATTCAGCAGTTTTCGCAAAAAAACAACCTCCCGACATCTCAAGCCTGTTTAACAATCAGCACCCAAAAATACACACTTTGCAGGTTACTAACTCAAGAAATACTATTATTTGTAATCCTCAAATTGTAATCTTTTAAATTCTACATGAAACATGTACTGGAATTTTAGGTAAAACGTTCAAAAATGCTTTCAATGGTTTTCAAACTGCACCTATTTTCAAACATTATGTATTTCATAGAATTTAAAGATTGAAGTTTGAGGATTTTTCTCCTTTGAAACCATATATATTTTCCTATCTACGCGTATAGAATTTATAGACAAATCATTTGTCGTATTACTCGAGTTCGCAACCTACTAAGTGATGTTTTGTGTGATTTTTAAGTGCCGGCCCTCAATGTTAACTGTCGTTTTTATCAGAATTTTTATGAAGAAACACTTTTTACTGGTGGACTTATTACATTTAATTGTATAAATAATTATGCCTCAGTTTGATGCAACAGTATAAATTTTCTTTGGTACAAGCAAAATCCCTTATTTTTCTTTCTTTCATAATACCATGTCACAAAATGTATATTTGTAAAATTAATCAAACAAATTTCCCTTACAAAATATTGATGATATGAAATTTTCATGTTTCTTACAGCTAAGCTTGAAAACTATTTAATGAAAACGGTAATCTATATATTTTTTTGAAAACTCAGATTTTTTTACAGTTCTGTGTAGGATGTACAGCACATAAAACCAAGTGTAATTTTTTATTTTTTAATATGAATACCGCACAAGAGTCCCAACGGCTCCCGACCGTCTGGATCCAGTGATACTGTGGCATCCCCAATTGGGGAATGTTGTGAGGCTGAAGGTACTGTGGAGGGGAAGGAGAAGGGGAAGAGGAACGTGGGGAAATACCTGGCTATTCAGATGTGGTCACCAAGCACGGCTAAAATCCATTTCAAGCAACGTTTAATTCCGAATGGTGGTCTTTCACCAGAGCGATACTGAGAGTATCTTCCACTCTGGAACGTGTGCAAATACACTATATATTATTTTTAAATGAATTAGTTGTGAAACAACACAAATTAATTAAATAAAATTTACTCTCGCACGCCGGGATTTGAACCCGCGACCTTCGGATTCGTAGTCCGTATTCGGAGGCCGTCAATAATATAATACGGCTGTAATACAATAAATGTCCACGTGTAAACGGATTTGCAAAATTTCATAACCATCACAACCGAAATTAGTTTTCTACATCAAACCGAAACCGCATATATACTCGTATATCGCATTATACCTTTAAAAAATATAAGCGTTCTTACAAATCATCACATACAAAAGAGTAACTAGTCGATAATAAAAGAAAAAGTTTAATATTGTACGTACCACAGTCTTCGAATATAACCCTTGCATGGGTTAGGGCAACTGTCCACGCCAGAAGAAAAATCAATAGTTTCGCCATTATTAATAATTCACTTACAAAACTTTTACTTTTTAACTGTTAAATGAAAAAAAAAGATCAAATTTATTTTTAAATCTTTTAGACAAGTTAATTCGGTTCACAAATCTGTGCACTTCCGTCGAGAAACAGTAGTCTTGTGCTCCAATAAAACTTGCTTTATAGACTACTATAAATTTCACATCAATAAGATAAGAATTAACATGATTGATTAGATTTATCTCGGCATTGATTACACGTATTATCATCACATATTACGCAGAAAATTATTGTAAAAGGAAAATCTAATCGTCATGAAAAATCTGAAAAATATTGCTAAGTTTATCTGTGAATCGAGTGCCAGCATTATTTTAGGTTAATTAAGTACTATCGACTGCTCCAAGGGAAAAGGCAGTTACTCACTTTATGGTTAATTTTGCAGAAGAGCGATTAAATTTTATTTTTAAAATCTTATTCATATTCTTAGGTGGACGTTAATTTTTTAAATTAAAAAAAAAAATTGGAAATTTGTTCATTTATATTGTATTTTCTAACTTCTTTAGTATTTTGCACAACATGGCACTAATTTATGTCTCCCAAAATAGAAGTAAGTCTAAAACTTAATTTTTTATGTTAGTGCTGTCTTTCTTGGAGCAGCCGTTACTATTTTTTTTGATATGACCGTAATCTCCGAATTTGTTCGAAACATTTTTTTTTATTAATGATTCTATAATTATTTTTGACGTTCTCCATAAGCCAAGGATATTTTTAATTGATTATTATTATTGATCTGGAGACAGTCTGCTTACGAATAGCTGCCACAAGAGTATACGAGTAGATATATCACACACGCTCTACCATCTTTCTCTGACAGTAGCCAACTCAATGGTTGTCATAGGTTGTAAGGGGTGTTTGGTAACGTGAATTCTCAAGAGGAACGGCTGCACGGCCTGTTTCATACAAAACTTATTTTGGATTTGAGTCCAAAATATTCACCTAAACCTAATTTTTTTTTTTCATCAAAAAGTATAGTAAATATCTAGTACGGATGAGAAGTAATTTATTTATTATTGTTTTATATTATGAAATGTAGGCCATTAAAGGAATTGATTTTTCTCGATTTTAGAGGCACCTTTATCAATTATTTTGTGGGCTAACGGTGATTTAAAAAAAAGTTTTACCCCATCTGCTTTGAAAACATAATTAAATACATATTTTTTTAAATATTAAAATAAGCATTATGGTGGACTTTAAATTGAATTAAAAATGACCAATTTACTTTAGAACACAAATTTACCGTACATAATTTAAAATGTCGACCCGAATAAAACTTTTTTTTTTAAATGTTTTGTTTTTAATTTTTTTTATTTATTTAATCAGTTGTCTCTAAAATTACAAAAATTGATTTTTTTCATGTCCTATAATACTTCATAACTTAAAACAAAAATAAATAAAATCATTCTCATCTCTACTAGATATTTACTAAACATTTCATTAAAAAATATGTATTATTCAGTTTGGATGGATATTTCGGCCTCAAATCCAAAATTAAGTTATGTGTGAAACAAGCAGCGCAGCCGTTCCTCTTAATTCGCGAGACAATGGCGACATTCATAGACAATTTTTGTCTACCGACAGTTCTACAAGCTCCGTCGGTGAGGTTATATTTACGAGTACATGTCGATTTTTTACCTGGCACGTTAGGGATTTGGAATAGAGCTCTTTAAATTGTCTAATTTTTTTTTCATTATTATGGATTACGAACAATATTAATGACACATCCCTTACATAACTCTGTCTAAAGGATCTCTAATAAAAAAAATGTAAATATTTAACGTAACCGAAAAAAATGTTTTTATTGAAAAATCTTGAAAAAATTACTACATATTTATCAATACATGGTGTCAGGAAATTGTGGTACAAGCGGGAAGCTAGGAAGCCTACATCATATATACCCAATAAAAATATTTTTATCGATTTGAGCTTTTTTTTCTTTTTCTATTGGAACCGGGTGTGCGCTTTGACGCATTTTAAAAGGCAATAAACAGCTCTGATAAAAACCAAATAGCGACGATAAAAAAAATCCAATATCGAACTCGATTTACTCGAAAACAAAAGCTAAAATAAATAAAGTTATACCACTCAATCGATATGACGTAGATTCACAAATTTCCCGCTTATACCACGAGTTTCCGGACACCGTGTAAATGTATGTCTGCGTACGTTGATAACTTTCCGAGTGGTTCAGTAGTGAGCGAGAGGGTTTTCGGGGTTAAGCTCACCATGTCACGATGCGCGGTCGTAGTAGCCGACTATCTGCCGGCTGTAGTAGACGTATCATGCGTTTTACGCGTGGCCGATTGTTTTACTCATTTTCAGCACTTACCTGTACACAATATTTTACTTACATACTATTAATAAAATGATTTACGTAAGTAATAAATAATATAAACTATTCATTTTTATCGAATTTAAAAATTGCACAAATCGAAATGTGTCCCCTGTACACTAAGTGTAGAGTACTGGAGATCGAAGGATTTTCTAGCACCGTAAGCGAAGGGTTAAACGTTTACCATCATCATGGCGCTACATCCCAGGATGTGATTTGGCGTTCTCTTCAAATGCTCTCCACTGGCTGCGGTCCTTCGATTCGCCCCCAGTCCCCAGTCCTTCCCGTCCTACTGCAGCCCCCATAATAATAATAATAATAATTGGATGAAAAATCACCTCAAATCACCCATCCACAAAATCTATTCATCTCTTTTTAGGTTTGCCTCTGGGTTTAACATAATGTAATAAATACACATTTTTAAATTTTTTTTTTAAATATTTTATTTCATTATTATGTTAAAATTAACATTAACATAAAAATATTTCCTTATATAATGTAACCTAATACATACCTATCTACCTTAAGCAATTTCAAAATTCGGGTTGTCAAAAAAAAAAGTTGGTTTTGTTTTCTCCCATGACACATGACATACATTTCACTACTAATACAAAATCTAAACCTGCTGTCATCATTACGCTTTAAATCATTCAGCTTTATCGGAGAGAATTTATCTAGAAAAATCTATTAAATTTTCAGAGACAATCAAGACAGTGCAATAATGAAAATAATTCGGTCGTGTAGTGCGAAGGAACGAAAAAAGAAATTCAGAAAGTGCAAAATCAATGTTTTGAGAAGATTTATTGAAAGTTATGAGGTTGTTTAAAATAATAAGTGTTTCGCAAAGTAATTACAATCGTTTTAAATTTAAAGAGACATAAAAACTCCATAAAAGTGAATGTGGATTATTAGCGGATGTGGTGTTTTTATAATGGAAAATGTTCGAATGTTGGAATACCGCTGATAGTTTTCTTATGAAGAAAATTTTCTGCACTGAATTTTTTAAAGGCTCTTTCGCACACTTGACTCTTTTAAACTATGGTGATCGTATTCTCGATTTTAATCTGTGTATTCGATATTGTCATTAAAAAAGGGTAACTATGAAATTTTAACACAACACGTTTCTTCGAAATACTCTCCCATAGATAAGAGAAACAAAGGAAGATATGGCATGGAAGCGTGCCGACTATCGTAGAGCTACGACCAAACTGCACGGACTGTAAAACCGACCGATCCAATGAAAATTATGCGTTTGTTGTGTCGGTAGAAGCTAAGTTGGGACGCCGCTGTGTGCAGATTGTTGACTCTTTGTGCCCACGGTTTCATAATATTAATGGTTCATAACTCATCTCCATTTATTTCAATTATCTATATCCTCTCCTAAATAAATTAACAAGTTATTGTATTCTAGCAGGAACTTCGAAGCAGATGATGTCCTTTCCCTTCTCGGAGAGGGACCAGTGCACCTCGACGGAGACGCGCGGGTAGAACTCGAGGATGGGGAAGGAGTTCTTGTAGAGGTAGTTGGTGCCGGCCTTCAGGGGGCAGGGGGCTTTGGTGACGCCGTCCTCGGCGAAGATCTTGTCGCAGGCGGAGAGGCCGTCCACGCCTACGAAGGGCAGGGGAAGCCCCAGGACCTCTGCGTACACGTTGGTCTGCAGGTTCTTGATGGCGGTTTCTGGAAGAAAAAAAATCAAATTAGCATGAAGTTATGTGTATCCTAGCTAAAGTAGCCTGCGTTGCCCGGGGTTATGAAAATTTTTGATTAATGCTTTGAGGTTGTGATATGTTACCCCTACCCCTGCCCCCGCCCCTACCATTAACCTTGCATTGTCTAGCTCAAAAGAAGCTATTCGCAATAGATAATAAGGAAATATTATTTTATTTATGATTTATTGTTGTCTTTCATGTTTTTATTTTTTATTTTAATGAGAATTGTTTATGTTTTAAGGTGTTACATATATTTTTTTAAAGTTTTTATTTTATATATTTTGTAACCTTAACTGTACATTTTGAGTTTTAATAACAAGCTCCCATCAGCCTATAATATCTTATATTTTCAACATGCAATCAAATAACAATATGCAAGATTTCCAAAACGGTTTACAAATAATTTTAAAAAAAGTGAAAATATTTTCAGTCTACAACGGAGATCTGATACAGATTCTGATGTGTGACAGAAGGGCATTAATCTGATAAGATAAGGGCGATAGTAGACTCAATACAGTAACAAATTAAATGTCACCGTAACAGTAACCACTTTTTAAAGATTAAATGAAAAACACGCTTTGTAATATAAGACTTTATTTAAATAAATTATAAAGTGGTGTATAACAATGTTTTTCATTTAATATCATTCAAAACTTTTTAATGATCTCCATTGACCAGAAAAACACTAAATGCTGCATAATATTTTTGGAGCTCAGTTCATAATTAAGTTCGAATATCTTAGCTCAAAATATTACTCGTAGAGCCTCTTCCGGAAAATAAATATTATGTGGTTGATAAAAATGACAGTATGAAAACTGGTTTCGGTGGCTCATTTGGTAACGCACCCACCCTGCAAATGTGAGATTCCGAGTTCGAGTATTGGCTGCACCCGTAGAAATAAGAAACAAAGGGAGATATGGCATGGAAGCGTGGCGATT
Organism: Halesus radiatus; assembly: GCA_022606495.2. NCBI lineage: Eukaryota > Metazoa > Arthropoda > Insecta > Trichoptera > Limnephilidae > Halesus > Halesus radiatus. The sequence goes on along the minus strand of JAHDVE020012324.1, from coordinate 42,328 downwards.
TTCGCCGAGCTACGACCAAACTGCACGGTCTATCAATGTGGCGGAGCAAATGCGTTTGGTGTGCATGTAGAAACAATGTCGGTGCGTAATTGCGATTTGCAGTAGTGTGAGTGAACGATGTTGGTGACACTTTTGTGCGCGCAGTTTCATTCTAATAATGGTTCATAGCCCATATATCTTTTTTAATTAATAGCAATATAATGTTTCAACATGTATAAATTCTTATATTATAAATAAAATTAATTAGAAATACTTTGTGTACACCACTGTTTAATAAATAAATATTAACATGTTTTGAAAGCGAAGCTTTCTTCATCAGGATGCACAGTGTTCTAAGCAATAAAGACAAGTATATACAAATAATAAACATAGAAAAAGAATAATGAAGAAATAGACAAATTAAACAAATAAACAAAATTAACAATGAGTGTTCAAAATAGGTAAGTAATTAATTAAATATGTAAAAAAAATTGAAAAGGAAATGATTACAAAATATTATAAATAAATTTATGTTTTTAATAATAAAAAAATTTAAATCAAGGGAAAAAAAATATATTAATAAAATTCTAAATATAGGTATTAAATCTGAAATGTGAAACATGTTGATATTTATATATTTATCTGTATATGTACACAAAGTTTTTTTTTAAATTAATTTTATTAAAAATCACGCAACAAAATAATTATGCATTTATTGAAGGTCTTACATTATAGAATCGTCATACGAAAGTGTTTATATTGCAAACTTTTTTTATTTATTTAACTATTGTTCACTTTTTGAATACCTCCCCGATCACAGTATTTTTATTTCATATGTTCAAACCGTTAGTCATACTACGGATTACAATAATGTTTCAAAATATAAATTCTTATATTACAGCATCGTCATCGTCACTTTTGTGTTTAGACTGTCATGGCATATTCCTAAACTATTATTATATTGTATATACGAGTACCTCCTTTATCACTGTATTTATTTTTATTTCCCATTGTTCAAACTGTAAGATATATTAGTGTCTAAAATTTTATGTAAAAGCCTTATGGGGCGTCAAATAAATAAGATGGTTCGAGTCCCAGTTGCTGCCGTTATATTTTTTTTCTGTATCTTTTCGGTGTCATGCTTCATTTTGAGAGTTGTTAATATTATATTCAATGATTAAAAGTATATTACAATGAGGTTTATAATCATTACATCAATACGCAATCATAACTCTCCAGTACATAGCACTATTTAGACACATAGGTACACATACACGCTTACACTCACACACACACACACAGACACATACACTTATCCAATATACACTTTTTTATCTTACCATTCCCTAGCATTGTACTAACCCCGCCCGGTAAAACGTTTTTTAATATTTTTTTTATATGAATACCGCACAAGAGTCTCAACTGCTCCCAACCGCCTGGAGCCAGTGAGAATATGTCATCCCCAATTGGGGAATGTTGTGAGGCTGAAGGAATTGGGGAGGGGAAGGAGAAGGGAAAGGGAAGGTAGGGAAATACCTGGCTATTGAGATCTGGTCACCAAAGACGGCTAAAAGCCATTTCAAGCAACGCTTCAATTCTAAATGGTGGTCTTTCACCAGGTCGATACTGCGAGTATCTTCCACTCTGGAACGTGCGCATATATATTATATATTATTTTTCAATTAATTAATTGTGAAACAGCACAAACCAATTAAATAAAATGTTTGCCGGGATTTGAACCCGCGACCTTCGGATTCGTAGTCGAGAGCCTTACCCCTCGACCATGGAGGCCGTCGTATGCAACCACTTACTAGATATTATATAGAGACATGTCATTGGTACCGATCCGTGTAATAATTTTTTTAAACCTTGTAATTTGTACGCCACTCATTCTATACATCTACTGTCTGTTTAAATAAAATTAAAAAAAAAAAAAAAAATAATCTCCGATAAGTTATTTCAAAATTGAATATTAATCCTAGACTTGCAGAAAAAGTTAACAGATGTCCCATATAAATAAAAATCGTATAGGTGTATCCGAGACACTATCTGATTACAAATAAATTCGGGTAGAATATTGTCATGGTAAAAAGTTAGCAGCCAAAAATATATGGGAATTAATTGAAGATGAAATTAACAGTTTTTAGAAATCGAAGTATGATAATGATAAAAATAACGGAACATGAGGTCCTGGGTTCGAGTCCCAGTTGCTGTTGCTATCGTTTTCTTTTCTGTGTCTTTTTGGTTTCATGTTTCATTTTGAGAGTTGTTAATATTATCTTCAATGATTAGATGTACAAGCTTCAATACGTTATTCATATATAAAAAATTGAAAATAAATCATTTTGCTCGAACCCAAATCTTTTTTCCTTTTTTTTACAATTCGTATCGTTTGAATATTATCAATATTCTCTCAGTAATTGAGAATAATGTTGAAAAACAACTTCTTTCACATCCATATGCTATAGTTTCTATTAGATACTGACTCTTGACTCCCGGAGTAAAAGACACGACACAACATTCGGACAAAAAACTTCTTATACTATGGTACTAAACTCTACAACAAAATCCCACTGTCCTTTAAAAATCACAACAACAATAATACATTTAAAACTCAAATAAAAACGATGGATACGTTACATAGGGAGATCTGACAAAAATACATATATATTAACATCAAATACAGACTAACACCGAAACCACCCTATTGCACTTAAAACATCTCACCTTAAAATTTAATATGATTCATTTTCATATTTTGTAAACGAAATCAGTGAGAATATAATTATTTGTTATTTTGTTATAAAAAAAAGAAAATAATAAATCATTATAAAAAATAAAATAAAAATACGGTACATAATGGCGTAAGAAAAGAAGAGCCCGTATACAGCATGTGTAACTAATTATTACAATTCTTTCATTCTTTGAATCTGATGGTACGGTAGATACCCTTTTTAAATAATTACTTTTCTAATTCTCCATTACGACACAAGCAACATCTTCCGCTTACTGTGATAGCAGTAGGAGATTTTCAAATATTGTCAGGTTATTCGTAACCAGGGAATATTTGTCTTTCTTAAAAAAAAATGAAATAACGAAAGTAATAAAATTAATGGTACATTTATTTACAACATAGTCTTGTGTAAATCACCTCAAGGGCGTTGATCAATAAAAAGCCAACAACTTATAGCGAACTACGTACCTATCATAAAATGGACGTATTATTCATGTCAATTATTTTATAATGAATCAAGAGTCAACTAGTTACGCAATAAAACAACTTAGTCTTCAAGAATATAATTTTTTATCTGATCTTAAGATATTTTGCATAATAGCGTGCGAATTTATCTAAGCATTTTTCCGGTATAATTTTTTTTAAATTAATGTAGAGCAAATTTGATTTTGTTATTTATTAAGTTCTTCAAGTATTTTGGTTTTTTTTATTATTATTATTACAGCTGTTTCGGCGTTCAAGGCCATTTTCAAACTTTTTGGCACTTTAAACGAATTAAACACAAAAAACTATTAATGAATAAATTGTTTGTCATTACGGTTTTATTGAAGGTTCTCAGATGTGTTAGGGTCTTCCAAGTTATCGACAATTTTCCCAGCCTATCCTGCCCCTCTCCCAAACGCCTTTTTACCCTATTTCCATCATGAGCTATGGGCTTTTTTTTATTTATATTTACATTTATTAATGAACAAAATACAATGCAAAAAAGTCCCGATAAAATACTTTTTTGTAGTTTGTCTAACGGGAGCTTGTTATTTACAACTCAAAATTTACAGATATGGTTACAAAATATGTGTATATATATATAAAATAAAAACACAAAAAACATAAGTAACAAACTTAAACCATAAATATTTCTCAAGAATCTTACTGAAAAATATATTTATAAAATAAAAACATAAACGAAAGCAATAAATCATTAATAAAATAATAAAAAAAAATAATAACATACAACTATAAAAAATTAGACAATGTGCCATGTTGTTGGTTCCACATTTTTAATATTTTATTTGATGAGAAAAAATAGCGTTTCAGAAAATTGGTGAAGCTCATCACCCAACTGAAAAACTCTGAAAATCTTCATACAAAGAAAGGAATTTCAGAGAATTTTTTTTTTAATCTTTTTCAGCTTCAGAAACATAAATATGTCGTTTTTTTCAATATTAGCACTCTGGCGCACTAAAAAGTCACGTGTCGCTACTTAAATTCAATGCGGTGATTTTAAATGTCAAAAGACTTTTCTGAATTATTTATTCAAAAAAAATCTGTAAATCTACAAATCAGTTTTGCCAAATGTCATGTCATATACCAGCTAACTTTAATATCGTAAATATCTCGAAACACAATATACTTAATTCGACACATCTCTAGATCAACAAAAAACCTACTATTATGCAACTATACGTTTTTAGCATGTAAGATACCCACGTTAAACTTTTTAATATACATATTTTTTTGTAATTTCAAATAATCGATATGCAATATTTACAATGTGACCTACTTACATCTTTTTTTTAGATGAAACAATGTTCAAACATATCACCGGGCGGTCAAAAAACACTCACGGCAGTTTCACCAACTTTACTACATAATGTTATTATTTAGTTCTACATGTATATTTAGTTTTTATTTTTGTCACAGCTGTTTCGGTGTTTAATGTCATTTTCAAACAAATAAATTTAAAAACCTCACATAATATAGAATAACAATCATTTTCCAACTAAATCGGTTTTGCTCATTATAAATCATTATTTAAAAAAAAACCCGTCCAAATTAGAATTGGGTGGATGTACATAAGGTCATATAAATAAGTCGTCACAATGTGATTAACCGCAGTTTCAAAATGACCATGGACGCTGAGACAGCTGTCACAATAATAAAAACTGAAAATACTTGCAGAACTTAATAATAACATTATTAAATTTGATATGCATTAAATTTAAAATATGTATATATATATATAAACGGAGTCCTACGAATTAAACACAAAAATAATTAATAACTTTACTGAAACTATACAAACACTAGGATAATCCCGAAAATCCCAAGTTTCCTAAGTTGACTCACTTCTTCTCTTTTTAGATTTAAAAATAAAATACTGTTTCGTCGCGTTCGTGCAATGCTTAAACAACGATTGTATAATATCGACTGCATTTAGGAAAAAGGCAGAAACCCTCAAAACCAAAAAAATTTACAGGCGAAGCAAAAAACGTTTAAAGGGTAAGATTTTCAAAATCCATATATATATATATATATATATTAATCAATGCAAGTTTGTTTGTTTGTCCTCGATTTTCACGAAAATTACTCCACCGGTTTCGCTGAAAATAGCACAGTTTGTTTTTATTAGAGCCGGGAAGGTTTAGAAAGTAGTTTGAATAAAATCCAATATGTAAAACTTTTGCTATAACGTTTTAAAATTAGTATGAAAAACATTCAACCCGCCATGTTTTATTTAGGTTAGCCCATAGGTATAACGCCCTGGTTAGCCACAGATTGCATATTCAAAAGAAGAACGTTTTTTTGGGTAGAATATTTTCAAAATGGAAAACACGAGTAGGTACCTACTTAAGAGCTTTATGATTTAGATATATTTTGAAAAAAAAAACGTTTGGAATGAAATAAATATTCAAATAAATATTACATTATTTGGAGATAGTTACTTTCGCTGTCAAATCAATTATGGCACCCTAATGACAAGTGAAAAATCTCGAGTAAGGCCGAGTACACATCAGCTAGTATGTAATAAAAATACGTTACCTCAGGATTAGTTGGATAATGTAACGTAATTTAATAATTCTAACATATATGCTGGTTGTTTTTCCTTGCTGTATAATTTGGATACCCTTGATATACTTTTTTTAAATATTGCTGTGAATTATATTTTTGTGGTCTGATTCCCTTTTCCATGATATTTTACGCGTGAGTAAGATAAGGTTTACGTGAAAAAGTATTGTAATTTTCTCGACACATGGGGGTTACCGCTTTTTACATAAACACAGTTGATGTGTTTTGATAAACAAGCAGAACTTTAAAACAAGTTGATACTTTACTGAACACTCGGTTTGATTTCGTTCTGACATTAATTACCCCTGTCCACGCACCGCGCTTTTAGCGTTCAAAGGGTAAACGATGATTTCGTTGTAAAAGGATAAACGATGATTGTAATCGTAATAATATTTCAGGCCTTTTGTAATAATGTTCGACTATTGCTTGATTACAATTATCAGACTTTTCTGGTTCAGAGGGTTGGTTCAAAGCATTGTTAATTATGTCTAAACTTACTTTAACGGAGAGAGGGACGTAGGAGAGTTATTATTTATTAACTCAAAACACTGATAATATTATTGTGCAATACGAAAAACATGGCGTTTTTAAAGAGAAAATTATTTATTACGTTTTTTTTTCAAATTTGCATGGGCTTAGCATTTATCAAAATATAATCAGAAATATTACACATTTCTGACCGTTCTACGCATGTTTTACAAAAACATTTAAAAAGTTAAATATCCTTAAAAAATGGTGTGAAGGTTTTTCTGTAACTTGTCGATTTGATAAATTAAAAAAAATGAACAGTGTGTAGTTTAATTTTTTCATGAACATTACCTAACTTTAATGTTTTTTTTTTTTTTTGTAATGTGGATTACAAATCTTTTGTTATGTTTATTTATAAAAACGCAACGAAAAAGGATTAAAAATACTTTTCGCCACTTTAAAAATCATATTCGCATTTTAAATATTTTCTAAAACTTACAATGGGACGGTCATAAAACGTAATATTCTGGTTATATTTTGATAAATGCTAAGCCTATGTAAATTTATAAAATATTTAATAAATATTTTTCTATTTAAAAACATTATGTTTATCGTATTGCGTAATAAAACTATCATAACTAACTAACTAACTAACCATCACGCCGTTTCCCCGCAGGGGTAGGCAGAGAGGACGGACCGCCAAACAACTCGATCTTGGCATACACTTCTTGCTTCATTCACATTCATACAACGCCTCATACATTCTCTTCTGTTATTCCAACTTCTGACATGGCCCGACTCGAGTATTAGATGTCTTCCTCGGGCGTCCCCAGGCTCTTCTTCCATTCACATTCGCGTCATATATTCTCCTTACACTCCTTTCTTCGTTCATTCGCTCTACATGCCCAAACCATCTAAGCGTCCCTTTCTTAATCTTGCTCACTACGCTTACATCAGCCTTGCACTCTTTACGAATCTCAACATTTTCACTCGATCATACATGGTTTTACCACACATTCGTCTCAGAGATCTCATTTCTACAGCATTCAGTCTACTTTCATCCTTCCTCTGCCAGTTCCATGCCTCACTGCCATCCATCAAGGTTGGTATCAGCACTCCATTATTTTGAATTTTGAATTTTGAATTAATAAATAATACCTCTCCGACGTCCCTCTCGCCCTTAACAACAAAATCAAAAACATATTGTTATGCTTACGAAAGGAAACAAAAAAAAAATCATCTGGGATTTAAATCTGCATTGTAAATTCAATGAGATTGGCAGTGACTAGCATAAAATATACCTTCCTTTTGTATATTTGCATTTTAATTATGGGGTCGAGGTCTCTTTCAACATAAACACCATTAATTTGCAATAAACATAATCAAACATGACATTGAAATTAGGACATTAAATACAATAATAATATACTTTATAAAGCGTTGTTTTTTTTCTAAAGTTAAACTCAAGGTGTTATTTAAATCTAATATTATTTTTTCGATTCATCCTAACACAAGTTACGGCTGTGATATTAAAGAGTTATTTTTTCGATTCTGTATCAAATGCATTGATTGAAACATAATATTTTCCTCGAATGTGAGAAAAAATTCAATCAATGAATGTGGATATATTCAAACAACAGAACACACCGCTGAAGAATGTCCCGAATATGAATTGCTGGTTGACTGAATTACCCCAGCATTCCACTTTGACCTCTACCCAGGGCCGGTGCTGTGCTGGCGCAATTGGAGCAGTCGGCTCCGGGCGCCGACTTATGAAAGCGCTGATAATATCAGCTGAGGTTGTTTTACACTAAAATGTCGCTATACAAATCATCAAAACATTATTAATTACAGTACTTACTGCATAGACATCTGTTAATGTGCTCTACGCCAATATGCCTAGTACATTAATTTTTAAAACCTTGTAAAATTCTAAAGGCGTAGTTTGTTTACGAGTATGTTATGTGTATGTACCTACCTATCTATTGTTTGGCGAAAAAAATACAATTGCGAGAAAACGAGACAGATCCAAACAACACAGTGAAAAACGAGACACTCGGGCGAACGATCTAATGAAAGAGTGAGGCCGAGCAATGAATCTATAGAGCCGTTTCATTCTTTCATTGTGGTCAAAGGACGATTTCTGGGCGAACGTAACTACTAATTTAATTAGTTTTGTTTGCAGCTCGCGTATGTATCCCTCCATCATGTCGACAAATAGTACTGCAGACAGTTCCAAATTTGAAAGTACATCGTGACAGGCAGTCGTAAACTGGCGGGATACCGAATTTGAGAGAACAAACACATCAAAAGATATCGATATCAGATATCACATACCAAATCAGTATTTAGTAGATATGGTTACCAAAATATCACTTCCACCCTCGGAACGGTTAGGACGCTAATATCTAAGGAGTCAGTGTCAATATATCGGATATCTGCCGGTATTATAATACCTGTTACGAATATATTAGCTTCAACCCTAGGCAAAGAGCGCTGAAATTTTACTTGCACTAGGCCGCCGCCATCGTCGTTTGGCTTAGGCTTTACCACCCTCCTCCACCGTACAACGAAGAAGAAGAACCGATGGATGGCTAAATGAGGTACATAGTCGCTAATAGCCAAGTTGTGAAAGTAGGGGAGAATAGCAGTCCACAATAGATTTCTGATACCAATACTGAAGTGTGTGCAGAGAACCATAAAACTACTAAAAGAAAGATAGACGAGACGTAACATAGTGGAAATTCGATTCGTAACTTTACTATAATACAAGGGCACTTCCGGTCTCAACTTTTTAACATTGAGTGTCATGTTGATAGTCACCACATAAATAGTATATATTATATCTGATGTATTAAAAAAAAAACTATTAATAGTATTGTATACTTTCGATAAAATTATTAAAACATAGTCGTAAAATATATTTATACCTAATAGGTAAACTAAAAGCAATTAAATTACTTCTGTTATCATTATAAATATGAATGATAAATTTACAGCAATAAATGTTTATGGTTTTGACAATATCACTTAATGCGTAATAAATTCAAGTAATTGACTTAATTGCATCAAAATGTCCCATTAAGTGGTTAATCGTAATCAGTACTAAAAAACAAATCATAAATTTTACGAAATAGCAATAAAATACTTTGTATCTTACTATAAAATCTACTCCGAAAATAGATTTAATTTATCAATTTATATATGTAGTTTTCGAGATAATATTGGGCAATGATTTTAAATATGACCTCACTTCATTATTATTTATCAACACACCATCCTTTATAAATGCATAAACTCAAGCAAGATGGCCGTAGGAAGTAATGCAAAATCATTGGTTTTTGGTTTGAAAATTTTATGGCCTAGAAATATCATAATATCGAATTTTTTATAAGCCTAGAAAAGCCTAGAGTCTTTTTATAAGCCTATAAAAAAAATAATGGAAAAATCTCCTACTTACGAACCATTTTTCGGATATTGTCATAAAGTTCATGGTGGCAAATTAAGTTTTTTAGAATATGGCAGAAAAACATTTTAATATTTATACCTAAGCATAAAATAAAACAGGCATTTTTGTGTTTTTTTTTCGTGTAAATCGAAATATGCGGACGGTTTTAAGCGAGAATTTCAATATTTTCGCAACCTGCATAATGAGTGCATGATTTCGTGGGAATTTTATGAAGTGAATCCCCTTAAATGCAATTATTACCTGAATGTTTATTTACTTACTCATAGTTAAAAAAAAATAAAGGACACTGAATTTATAATCTAGGTTGAATTAAGACCTATCTTTATTTTTCCAAATATACACGACGATAGTTTAAGTAGGATGGTAGAGGAACACTAACTTCAAAGATGTTGATACTCGAAGATTTTAAATAAAAGTGTTAAAAGCACTGACGTCCTAATTAATAAACTTGCCGCAAGTGTGGATTCGACGGCTGGAGACAATGGTTGCGTGATACCCATTTTGGCAACAGATTAGTTCACAGCGTTTGTTTCGAGTGATTTTTACTGCGGTAAGCAAAATACAACACATTTATAAAAAGGTACGAACTAAATACTCTTATAAAATATTCGGTTTTCGTAAACAAGCCGAACCTTTTTACTTGGTTGCTGTTTACTTTAATTTCATTTGGTTTCTTCCCCTTGCGTGTTAGGGCATCTCTATTTATTATTTCCTCTGTTAAAAGCAAAGAGTGCTCCTCTGAAAAGATAGAGATTTAAAGCTAGAAGCGGCACCCAGTGATTTCTTTTAGTATTTTAAATACATTATTAATTATTAATTAGCAACATCCGTGGAATTAATTTCCCGACCTTTTGAATTTTAAACACTCATTTTCATATCCCCCAATAACGAGGTAGTCAAATATGAAAATTCGGTGAAGTAAATATACAGATATACCAAATATTCGAAACGTTATGTTATCCAAATGTTTCAATTCAACACCTACCGCTGGAGGCGCTGTCGGTGACGAGATATTTACGAGAGGTTTTGGTGGAATAGTCATCATTAATCGATCATAAAAATATTTACACCAACATGCGTCAATTAAGTCAAATATGTACAATATGTACATCAAATTTGTTGACCGATGGTTTATTTACTTGGCTTTTGAAATTTCCATTTTTTTTTAATCTAGTGAAAAACCCGAGACTTTGTATAAACATATTTTAAACAAATAAATATGCATTCAATCACCTTTAGACCAAACCTTGAAGCTTTGTGCAATTTATGCATCGGCGTTGAAGGAATCGACTAGGTTAGATCCTCAGAAAACCTTTCAATAAAATACCGGCAAAATTAACTGACGTCGATAGTTGAAAACCTTGCTTTGAGAAAATACATGTTCGAAAAGATATAGTACATTAATCGAAACGTGCTTTTTTGAGGGCAAATACAGTAATACTTAGTTTAACGAGTACCTAGTTAGACGTTCTCCGTGGTTGAGTGGTTATGATCCTTATACCAATCCGGAGGCCGAGGGTTCAAATTCCGGCGTGCGCAAGTAAATTTTATTTGATTAAGACGTGCTATTTCACAATTTATTCATTTTTATTTTTATTTTATTTATATTTTGGAAAATTAACAGCAAGTCCATAATTTACATATATATAACAATAAAAACAATAAATCACGCCAATTATAAATTTTCCGCTGGCGATGATGAATACTATGAGTAAAGTTCATTAAAAATAATATGTAGTATATTTGCGGCACGTTCCAGATAGCTTAGGATCCCGTGACACTAAATCCCACGTCATCGGATATACAGATGAAACTACTTTGTAGCGGTAATGGGCATTTAGTAGGCCTTAAAAAAGTTGGCCTGCCGGTGCGCCTCCTGGGGGTACCGCAGTCATGGAAATATTGAAACATTTTTTTCGAAAAAATTACGTCATAATATACATGAATGGAAATGTTTTGTTACGGTAGGGGTCGATTGGTAGAGCAGAAAAAAAAACAGGTCTGCCGGCCGGCAGCCTGTGACTTTCGCCAGGCGGCCTGATTCAAAGGGCCTATCGGTATAAATGAATGAAACCGACGAATAACTGTAGTCTAGATTCTAGATCATCCCATTGAAGAATTGCTTGGTTTGCCGGCCGGCAGCCTGGGAGTTTTTTGTGTACGTTTTATTTTTATTATACTGAATAGCTTTCATTAGCTCGTGGGTTTAAAAACTTAGATTGCTAGATTTAAAGGAAAAGTATCGGATAATGGTTAAGAAAAATGAATTTGAGTGCTCCGAGGCACACATTGTCATAACAGTTTGGCGGGCCAAAGTGAGAATCTAGAAGCATAGCTTCCTGTTGTGTTGCTTGCAGGGTCTATTTCTTTCTCTCTCTCTTGTGTTTCAGCTCCTTTCTTCCCCCGCCCCCCGCCGCTTCCCATGTCTCTCGTTGCCTCGCACAGCGCCCCCAGCGCTCTCCTGGGAGCGAACCTCCTACTTTGGGAATCACTGGTTTACCATACAAGCTAGTCTTTAACATTTGCATAATTGTTTTAATATTTATTATAAATGCCAAGTCATCTGAACAAAGTAGGTAATGTAGCAACATTAAATTAAACGCTTTAACTCGATTTATAATTATGATAAAATAATAATAATATTATAATAAATTAATAACTTCCAGACATAGATTAAATCCTAACAAATACTAATAAATTATTAAATCTTTTTTCAATTGATTATTATTATTATTATTATGTACGTTAATCTCCTGTGTTTCCCAGACACATAAAACAAACTTTATTTTCAATAATTGTTGGCCTAGTAATGTATAAACTGCTCATTATAAGTAGGTATCCATGTACATATTTCAATATGGCAAAACTGGGTCGGGTTTTAAGATTCGACGTTGAAACTTATCCCCTCCTTGCCGGTGCTGTCAACCGATTTGACATATCTCTAATTATTTCAATACCTCTGTAAATATATTATATTTCAGGTGTTCCTTGGCAATACATTTATGTATTGGACAAAACTGGATAGTGTGGTAGTGAGCGAGAGGGATACGCGGTTTCTCTCACCGTACCACGATGCGTGGTTTTCAATAGTAGCCGGCGGTCTACACTACGGCACTTACACACAATATTTTGCTTATGCACGCATGTACCCACATTATGAAGTGGATTTTCTAACACAGCAAGGGAAGGGATTTAAAAACTGATAAGATATTGACGTTTATAGTTCGATCGCGTAGTTTTAACGAAATAATAAACATGGAGTTTTGGCTTTAGAAAACTTTCCTAAATCGAAAAAAAACACGTAGACAAATAGAGGAACGTGCAACGTTATACGGATGGTTTTAAAATGTCCAATGTTCAAATCGTTTTCCTAAATTATAAACGTCGTCATAAATCGTGGAAAAATTTCAGTTTAAATGTATATACGTATGCACGCCGTTTAAAGTCAGCAAAAAATATTGTTTACGTCTGTTTAATCAATATCTACGTGTCGGTACAAAAAGTGTCGAAGCCGTTTATTTGTCACAGAGAAGTTAATGTTTCTTGGTATTAAAATTTAATTTTATTATTTTGTTTTTCAACTTAATTTTTATAAATTTAGTATGATATATGTAGTTAGATTTTTAAATGGCGCCCTTGAAGTGATGTTTCACAAAAAAAATAGTTTTTTTTTTTTAAATGGGTTCTTAAGTTAATTTACAAGTTTCTAGTGTTTATGATTTTCAAATAGCGAATTTGTTTTAAATTGTGTTAAATCACTTGTACCGTCATGAATTTTTCAATTTGTTATCAGTTTGTTTTGCTATCTGCCCAATACCGTGATTTCAATAATTTCCCCATTTTTCCAAAAAAATAATTTCTTCTCTTATTTGAATGAGAATTGGACATTACTCCGTTCCCTCTCACCTTTTAAAAGTTCGCGTGCTTGACTCCGAGATTGTACTTTCTGTGGTCTAGGATCATTAGATCACATATTTCTTTGTTGTCCTTCTCTAAACAAAAACAAATATCCTCTCTTCCATCAAGCCTTATCTAAAATTGTTCACCCTCTTTTCAACATCTCATCTCTCCTAAGTCTGAACTCGACTCCATTTATCCATCTAACCGTTTTAGTGGTGTACTGATTTTGCAAGTAGGTGCGTGAACAGCTATTGATAATTTGTGTTATTAGTAAATAAATATAATATTAAGTCAAAATGCAATAACTTGGACAAATATCAACCAAACTCAATGATTCTTTTTGATATTAAATATAAAAAGAATTGTATCCCATACATCTAATAAAAAAACTAAAACTACTAAATATACAGAGAAAAAAAAAGAAAATTTTGTCCCTTCGCAATTGTGTTTTCCCGTGCAAAGGTCATGTAGTGCCGTTTTACAGCGGGCGCATATGAGAAAAACTAACTTTCTATTCGCATTCTATCATTGCGTTGGCCGATAATCGCACTTCCGTCATCACTGTCTCCATTTATCAGATCGATAGGCTCTTCATCCGTAATATCGCCGTCTTTTGACACATCGTCCGCGATAGAACTAAGATCCGACATGGTGAAATATATCGTTTTCATTTATTATAACAGGACAAACAATATATATATAGTTAACAAGATATACGCCAACTGCAATACACCGCTCTCAAATGGAACACGTGCTATTGTAAGGAACAACAAACGCATACTGAAGAACGCAGCGCCTAAGCGCTTCGTTGTAACTTTCGTGGCTAACGTTTGCAGCGCCATAGCGTTGCACCGTACTCTAACGGTTAATTTTAAAATTTACTAAATTAATAATATTAATATAAAAATTTGCCTTCCCTCTCTCCATAATTTAAAATGTTGGCCAAGAATATCCTTGAATGGTGAAATCCATAAAATTGAAAAAAAAACAGTTTGTTTTAATTTTCAACTGAAAACGGGGTGTTACGTATAAAAATCTAAAATTTCCGACTTTTCTTTTCGCTTGAGTAGAATCATTTGTGACATTTATGAAGAGAGCGCCATCGAAATGCTAATATTAAGAAAGCGTGAATTCAAGAGGTGATCGGAAATGAGCAGATAAAAAATGAATAGATATTGTGGCGGTATTATTATTGACACTTATATCCAGGTACTAACCACTAATAACAAAATGCACTAGCTTTGGAACAGTCCTGTTGTCAATTTTACTTCCATCGTGCATGATTCCCACCCACCCCTGATATAACGTATACCATATGTATACCTGGTGGTGACCCCGACGTGAATTCTTAAGTATCATATTCAAGCACATATTACTAAATAACAAAGTATCAGTTAAAATAAAACGAAAAGTAATAGGTAATCTGCTAATGTATTAATAACTATTAGATTTAAGATTCCACCGTGCCAATCAATAAGCACACGTCATTTTAAGGAACTCAAAATTGATTATTTGAAACGTATCCCAAAAATAGCTGACTGACATCACACGTTGGTAAGAACAGTAGATAATATCTAGTAGATACCAGTAACTAGGTATACTATAGCATTAATACAATCTAGAATCTTCCTGCAGATCGCGGTGATTTGACAGAGATTATCGGGTGAGATTGCCTGATGATGGTTTTGGATGGTGGAAGTATAGATATGAGATATGATACGCACAACTATTATAAAAGTACAGTCATCTTGATGGCCTCCTACAGCCAGCTAATGGTTACGCCATTTCTTCATTGGCTAGCAAAATGGATGGAATACCACACGACTCTGTCCTGGTATACACGCCTTTATAGATACAATTCTGTTATTCTGACTTTTGCCAGCACCCGACTAAAGCATTTGTTGATTTTGCCTTTTCTTCTCTAGGCTTTCCCGTCTTCTACTTCCATTCACTTGCCTTATATTCTCTTGACATTATTTCTCTATTAATTTCCTTTTTTATCTCCAATCTATCTAAGCATCCCCTTATTCATCCTGCTCATAACACTAATATTTTCGGATCTCCTCCATTTTAATACGGTCACACACGATTTTAAGGGCAAACGAAAAGTGATACTTGATTACAGATTATTTAAATATTTTCTCAGGGGTCTCATTTTTAATTCATTCAGTCTATTTTAGTCCTTCGTCTACTAGTTGTATGCCTCACTGTCAGGGATGATATCAAAACTCTTTTATGGGCTGCTATTATCCTTATTAGCCCACCCATCTCTCGCAAGCAAAACCTACTTCCTAACTACACAAACTCATCCACTTGCTTCAAGGATTCACTGTTCACAACTTTTTTTACGTGAATACTGCAAACTGCTCTCGACTGTCCGGAGCCAATTGGACTATGAGAAGGAGATGGGGAAGTACATGGTTATTCCGATCTGGTTACAAAGCACGGCTAAAGCCATTTCAAGCAGCGTTTGTAATGAATGGTGATCTTCCGCGAGCGCGATATTGAGATCAGCGTTTTCTTATACTTGAGAGTATCTACACCTCTGAGTTCTCAGTGTTTTCTTATACTTGAGAGTATCTATACCTCTGAGTTCTCAGTGTTTTCTTATACTTGAGAGTATCTACACCTCTGAGTTCTCAGTGTTTTCTTATACTTGAGAGTATCTACAACTCTGAGTGCTCTGTGTAAATACTATTTTGCAATAATCTTAATTCAATTTGAATGCGTGTATTGTACGGCTTATGCCACTCTACGGTTTGGTAAGAAATCAACATAAACCCGGTGCAGTAAAAATGCGTGATACAAAATAATTCTGCGCCCGTATACGGGTCGGTGCGGAGCGGGAGCGATGTTGCGAATTCTTGAAATATACGGGTGATGTTGATTTCATACTGACCCGTGAGGGAGCGGGTTTAGATACGAGAGACTGAAGATCTTTCGCACTGTCTTTTCTTAAAGCGAAAAATTTGATTTTCCGGATTTTCTTTCTTAGTATCCGAAGTATGTGAGTATATGAGTATACGAGTACATACGAAGTATGTGAGTATATTTAAGTATAAATATGTCTTTCTTACGTGGAGTAAATTTGATGTCGACTGTAATCTCGGTCTTCTTACGAAGTTTGCAGGGCGGCTTCTTGCAGTTTCCAACTTTAATTCTGTCCTGAAGATTGTCATAATTTTTTCCTGAAAACAAAATGATTATTTAATTGTTGAAGAAGATAATATTAATAATTCTTAATGAAATATGAAACACATAAAGACCCTGAAAAACAAAAAGGTAACGGTAGCAACTGGAACCAACACTCTCCTATTAATTATATCCCTTAAGATACAAGCAACATTTTCCGCTAACTGTGATAGCAGTAGGAGATTTTCAAATGGTGTCGGGTTATTCATAACCCGGGAATGTTTGTCTTTCTTTAAATAAATAAAAAATATGTATTTATACGTTCGGTCATTTTTAAAGACATTTTATTTCTATTTAAGAATTACAAACATTCCTCCTTTGGAATGATTGCTAAGTTCTTATCAGAATATATTTTAGCCTAGATGGTGTCTCGGATATACTTATACGATTTGTGTTCATGGTAAATCTTTTAGATTAAATCACAAGCAGTTTTGGTTTTCAGTGCGCTTGTGCAGTAAACTCCCATAAAAAAATATTATAATAGGCAAACTTATATTATAATAACTTATAATTTTCATTCGTCCGCATTAATACTGCTCGAAAGCAAGTCCAAAATTAATCCCATACGTGCGTTTTAAATTCAACACCTATGGGACTTTCTGTTGGAAAATATAGTTCCAGTACAATCCCATACTCATGGCGCTTCAGTGGCAACCCATGGAAGCGTGCAAATCTTTAGGAATCGTCTGTTAAGTGCCCGGTTGTGCAGCGACTATTAGATCTGTTTTGCACAAAATTTGTACGAAATAATATTTTATCAATCAATAGATTTTCTGTAATCGTTGTGTTTCAGGTTGTTATTAAAATAAAATTATTACTGAATATGTCGCCTAAGTTATATTTTTAAAAAAATGGTTCACTTTCTTGCGTAATTTGTGATTTTCGCATTTAAAACATTTTTTTATAACCTACGACATTATATTCATTGACTTCAGACGTTTTAATGAATCACCAAATTATAATCTTGTTGCTAGGTCGCTAATCTCTGGTGCATATGTTGAAATTACTCTAGATCCAAGGAAAACTACGAATAATTAACTATAATTATAGAAAAGACCAACATAAGAATTATAGGTGAGAGAATTTTTTTTCTCCCTTTTTCGATCTCCGATGTGAGATAGGCCACGAACCGCCACTGTTTACAAGTCAAGAACATTCAAGAAATTCATTAGGAATAACTTTTATTGAAGTTTATAAATCTTATTGTAATATTTAATTGTTAACGAATATAATATTAGCCAATCCTAATTGAAACATGTAACAGTTAAATACGCCAAAAAGTTAAACGTACGTATTTAATTATTGTTTTCTTGTTATTACACGTACATTTTTTTTAAGTTACGCGTGTATTGCAATTGCATCACTAAATCTGTAATACATAAAAGAAACACCTAATGACCTAACTACCTACTACATATTAATGCAGGCCTTTAAAAATGATCTTTATGAAGAAAACAGCAAACTAGCAGGGGCAGGTACACGGTATTTTCCAATTGGTATACGTATTTTTTTAACGAAATACACTATGTAACTTTTGAGAAATCTAGGGACCCTCAAATGACTAAAAGATATTGATATACTAAAAATAATAATTATAATGGAGAAAATCTGTTAATTCGATCAGCAAAATCTCTCGAGCGGTAATATCTCGCTTAATGAGATTACAATAATAACATTAGATTACTTCTATAGCGCCGTTTTACTGGAAAAATCACTCCAAAGGTGCTTTTACAAATATTTTATATAACATATCAATTAGACGTATAATTTTTTTTATTAATTTCTATATAATTTTGATATTTTAAGGTAAGGTATAAATATAAAAAATACATATGTATATCGAATTTGTTTCATAGTCATCCTCACTAGGACACCTGTGCTAAGGCGAACTAGGTTTTGAATTAGGGGGTTTCAGCGATTTATATATTTCAACTTCGAGGTTTGGGTAGGGTATTTTCAGTAACTTCTATGAAGTTGTTTTAAAAATACTAGTCAGCTCTTCTTCTGTTAATTCTTTAAGCCAAGTTTTCTGGACTTAACGCAATTATTGATTTAATTACTTTGTTTGATACTAAGTGGGAGTTTCTTATTTAATTTTTCAGCTAAAAGTTCACAGCTTCTTTGTCCAAAAGTAGGATTACACTTAGGTACTTTTAGCTTGTCTTAGCTCTAATAAACAATTCCTTGCAGCTGAAATTTATTACTAATGGCTTACAAGTAACATTTATAACTGTTTTTGCAATGTTTTTTTTCCGTCCGGAATATCAAGGTCAACACAAGCCTTTTCAGTCGCTAAATCGTTTTAATCATAACGTATAATTATAGTAGTATAATTATCAGAATGTTTTATGTGTGTTTGTATATATGCGTATTTCTGTATCGACTGCCATAATACGGACATGTGCTTAATTTGGTAGTGGAAACCATATAAAATATTTTTATACTTAATAAAGAAAAAATAAATAAAATTAAGTCAAGGCGCAACACAATTTGCTGCACAATTTTCTATAAGAACGTAGGAATCGAAACCATAACATTTTTAAATGTAAAAACTATAAATTTTGATTGTGTTTGTATGAACACAGGTAGGTGTAATATAGGAAGGAACTACTTCCAAGGTAACAGCACATTCTGACATTGGATTTGCAAACATGGAAACCATTCTTGTTTAGAATTTAGAAGCGAAACCGCTGAATGCGTAGAATACTAAATGAGGTTAACAATTACAATATAATATATTGCTGACAGGTTTAGAACATATTCGCCTTCTTTTACATTAACAAGAATGACTAGACAATACAATAAAATTATTAAAATGACGAATTTTTTAAAGGATTTATTCGCTTATTGTTTTAATAAACACGAACGGAGAAGCAAATAAAAACTTTTAATTTCCATTTTCTGGGAATTGTGCTAAATAAAAAAGTTTCTCACTAGGTAAAGGTATTTTATTAAATGATCGCATAATATCAAGTTACTGTTTGCTAATACACGCCATCGGGTGTGTGATAGCTTCATATGAGAATTACGTAGCAACTTTTGTATGATACAGTGTTTTGTGTCACGCTTTATGTTTTTTTTGTACATCTCAAAGATATCAAAAGGTACATAAGGTCATTATATTTTTGAAAATCATATTATCTAGCGAATGTATCGCCTGCAACTGTAATATACAATTACAACAAAATATTCATCATCCGAATAATGAAACTTGAACATCTCAGTATAGGGTGAGGCGGTTATAACACACGACACTATAAATACACAATTCCAGTAATTATATTCACATGCTAACTTCACACTCCACAATAATGGACGCCATTTTTTAAATACTGTTGTAGATGCTGGAAATCACTTATAATTTTTATAAAATAAATGCCGAACTGTATAAGAACTCCGTGTTTTATATAAACTCTACCAATAAACGACAGGTTTGTTATTTGTATCCAGAGACGGTCTTATGCAGGCGCAATTGGAGCAGTCCGCTCCAGGCGCCATTTTTCCAAGGCGCCGAGGCAATGATAATATCTTACACCTAACGCAGCCATTGAGGTGATTAGGGGCGACAAAATTTTGCGTGCACCAGGCGCCGTTTGGTTCAGGGCCGGCCCTGTTTGTATCAATACAATCTAACGACCAATAGCATAAAAGAGGCGGATATGAACTACAGAATTATGTAAACTGCGTCAACCTTAGTTCACATGACCGTAATGATGGAACTGGTAAATCAGCGTAGTTGATAATCGTTAAAATGTAAACCCAGAGTTAACAAGAGTTAATGCCAAAGTGTAGTTAGCAATCATTGGTGCAGTAGACGACTAGACCAACATGAATAATTGCACAACTGTTTTAATTATTATCTTTTATGATCAGGTATGATGTAGGTTTGAAGGTACTAATTACAGACACGATAAATACTTACAGAATAAACGTGTAATCTTAGAGAAACAAAGAACTCTAGTGAAAAATATTATGACTTAAAAACTATATATTCATATACGAGTAGACCAATAAACGCCGATTCTCAATATACTTAGAACGGGGAAATTTGAAAAAAATTACCTTTAATGAAATAAATAAAGTAAGTTTTATTAGAATTGAAATTAAAACACTTTTGTACTTTGTTGAAAATGTCTGTAGTAGGATGAAACCGGTCCTGGTGAAAATAAATAAGTGGAACAAAGTACAAAAGTGTTTTAATTTCAATTCTAATACAATGGAATTCCACCACGAATTAACAGTCCAAAAACTCGACTCATTAAAGTACGTTTGCATATACGAGAAAAATATGAAAAAAAAACCATCTCATAAAAATGTCAAGTTTCGTTGGTACCATTGAAACGACGTCACGCGGTTATCACGAGCAATTCTTTCTGTTCAAATTCATCTCGTGTGACCGTATGACGCTTGTTTTTGGTGTTTTCAAAAAATCTAAATTTGTGAATTAATTTTACTGTGAAAACTAACTTTAAAAAGAAATACTGGTATTTAAGTTAGAATGTCAACATTGATAAAAAAACGGGCTGGAACTCATTATTAGAAATTCATTACTGGTCAAGGTGCAATAAACCTAACACAAAGTGCCAACTGCCATTCATTGGTACAATAATGCATGCACTTCCGGATCTCTCATAATATTTGTCTACCCTCCGCAACATTTTAATGCCATGGACAACAATTTAATGCTATAGAGAGCATTTTATTGCTATGTAGAGAATTGTGATATTGTTGACAACAATTTAATGCTATGGACAGCAATTTAATGCCATGGACAACAATTTAATGCTTTCGGCAATAGTTTAATGTTATGGACAACAATTTTATGCTATTGACATTATTTTAACGCTATGTACAACAATTTAATGCTATTTACAGTATTTTAATTTTATAGATAACAATTTAATGCCATGGACAATAGCTTAATGCTATCGACACCAGTTTAATGCAATGGACAAAAATTCAATGCCATCGACAACAGTTTAATGCTATCGACAACAGTTTAATGCCATGTACAACAATTTAATGCTATGGACAAGAATTTAATTCCCATCGTAGAATCACAAAAAGTTTTTGGTAAAAGAAAATAATGTTTCATTTTTTAAAAACATTGTAGTCATTATCATTGATTAACTTTACATAGCGCCTGTTAGTAAAATAACCTTTAGGGCGCTTTGCATTGATTATTGTATGTTTTAGCTCATTTTAAAATGTGGTTTGAAATTACTTTAAAATTTTTCAAACCCAGGTTCTGACCTCAGACTAAATGGCAGGTTATTTGAAGAATGTTGAACCAGCTCGTTGACCCTGTCCTTAACTTTGTAATATTCACAAGCAATGGTTAGACCAGGTAGTAGGTACCCTATTTGACGCATCAGCCTTGATTTGTGCGTGAGTTGCCTCCGAGTAAGATTTTCCCTCCCGCAAAGATAAAGTCAATTATGATTGTGCCATCACGTTCAGTAGCTTATAAATATGTTCATGTATGAATTACTTTATTTGCGTTTAAAGCTATCTCGTTTCAGATACAATGGTGCCTCCTGTGGGGTGGTATCACACCTAAATAATTAAAAAGGTACACAGGCATAATAAATCAAATGTACTTTGAGAATGCTAAAAATATCCGAAATATAAAAACACAATGATTTTTCTTCACAATGTCATGCACTCATATTATAAGAGTATTATATTATGCACTTGTGTATTATGTATCATCTAGATCAGGCTATTACTATTTTTATTTTAAAAAAAGTAGTATCTACAAATTAAAAACCTTTCCCTTTGTAACTTCTCTGTGGCATGCACTTATACATTATTATACCTTCATATATATTATAAATAAGTTACACTTATATACCAACTATGCATCATGTTATTTTTTTAAAGTTCTGTGCACGTAATCATTTTAATGTTAAAATATGTAAAAGCCCTTCTGGGCGTTAATAAATTAATAAAATTTTTTTTTTTTAAATATATGAGATTTAAAAAAAAACCTTTGAACTCTTTTTGAATTGAAATTTATTTCATGTCTATATCGTTATAACTAACTAACTAACCATCACGCCGTTTCGCCGCAGGGGTAGGCAGAGAGGACGGACCGCCAAACAACTCGATCTTGGCATACACTTCTTGCTTCATTCACATTCATACATCGTCTCGTACATTCTCTTCTATTATTCCGACTTCTATATTTGATTCACTCGATCGTGCCGCGTCTTCCTCGGACGTCCCTGGCTTCTTCTTCCATTCACATTCGCGTCATACATTCTTCTTGCACTCCTTTCTTCGTTCATTCGCTCCACATGCCCAAACCATCTAAGCGTTCCTTTCTTAATCTTACTCATTATGTCATTACGCTTACATCAGCCTTGCATTCTTTGTTGTATTATTGCTATATTGTTATACTGCCCTGAAAAGGTCACGATTGCATCCGATGCTAGTGTCCTTTACTCGAATATAGATGCTTCCTTTCCACCATTATTTAGGCTCAATTCTAAATAATTTTTAATCTTTCCACTGATTTCCCAAATAAATAAAGATGAGAAAGATATATTTTTTGTGGGTATGTGTTAAGTTTATCAGGAATGTGACTCATTTCAATTAACGAACTTCATTCTATCGCGCATATCAAAAATATTAATCGCACCATCAAAATTTGATAAGATCGAATTTCTACGTCAATCATTGTTTTCATAATATTATCTCTGACAAGTTACGGGTTTCTCTTTGCCTTTGACATAACCCATTACCTATCTACAGGTATGCACTTAAAAAACACATCAGCCGTTACTTCTTTAAACTGTAATATATGTCTAGTAATCTACAAAATACAAAATGGACTTATACACACGAACACAGCATTTATAAAAACATCACAAGTACACGAACACAACACAAGACAACATAATAAGTTGTACATGAATACAGTAAAAACAATGAAAATGTTAAAAGAAATGAGGGGGTATATACGAGTATATATGATTTTTTTTTATATATATGAATACAGCACAAAAGTCCCAACTGCTCCCAACCGTCTGGAGCCAGTGAGACTATGGCATTCCCAATTGGGGAATGTTGTGAGGCTGAAGGTATTGGGTAGGAGAAGGAGAGGGGAAGAGGGATGTATCAAAATAAGTGAACAAAATAACAATGTATAATAGGAATAATATGTAATGTAGAAATATAGTGTAAGGTACATACATAATATAATGTGATATAGGAATAATATGTAAGGTATATAAATAATATATATCTTAAAATAGGTTAAGAATAATATGTATGTATGTAGTTAAGTAATATAATAAATACTCGTATGTAGTTAAGTAATATAATATATACTCGTATGTAGTTAAGTAATATAATATATACTCGTATGTAGTTAAGTAATATAATATATACACGTATGTAGTTAAGTAATATAATATATACTCGTATGTAGTTAAGTAATATAATAATACTCGTATGTAGTTAAGTAATATAATATATACTCGTATGTAGTTAGAAATAATGTGTAAGGTACATAAATAATATAATGTGATATAGGAATAATATGTAAGGTATATAAATAATATATCTATTAAAATAGGTAAAGAATAATATGTATCTATGTAGTTAAGTAATATAATATATACTCGTATGTAGTTAAATTAAGAATGTGAAATAATTACGTATTTCTTTTAACTTAATAAATAATTTTTTTTAAATATATATGTGAAAATAACTCCGCAAATACCTTTTATGTTTATACTACAGATAGCTCCAGTATGTACCTACTAGTACTACCAGGGCTGTGACATCCATAATGATATAAATTTATATGGCGTAAAACAGCCCACACAAAAAAATAATCTAAAGTGGCCAATAATAGCTCCAAGGATTAAAGGCGCCATTTGGTGTACAGACCGCTAATAATTGACTTATATTCCATCACATTAGTATCATGTCTCATCATTATAATATGCTGCATACGCGTGTAAGAGATGAGGCGGTCCTTTTGCTATAATATCGTCCCATTAGTTGTAAAAAGTCACCATGTTTCATGAGTTTTGCCTCTAAGGGGGCGATATCAACGTCAAATTATCCACTAACCACCACACTATAAAATTTCATCGAAGTGGGTGGCGGAAATGATGAAACGACAAACAATTCTTATATAGAGTCCCCACTTCACTCATATTCTTAAATACCACTCGGTTATTTTAACTATTAATATATCCTAACGCAAGTATGATTTATTTGATTCTTTTCATCGTGCCATATACATATTTCGGGGACCTCCAAACTTCTATTGCCACTCCCATTATAGTAACTCTATGTGTCTAAACCATCCAAGTGTTCCTTTCATAATTGTGTTCATTACAGTTAGGTACATCGGCCTTGCATAAATTTGGGAATCCCTCGTTCGTAATTTAGTCATGCAAATGATTTGCGTCAAATTTGGTACCAGAATGTCGCGTAAAACTACTAGCCACGCATCCTTGGATAACGTTTTATTAGCGACTATTGCATTAAATCTCCCCTTCTACCGAATTCGTTCTTGGCAGTCCTCCCATCTCTCTCGAACATACTTCCCAAGTATATACCTACACAAACTCCCCCACTGACTATAAGAATTTACCGTTCACGTCTATTATTATATATAGTGTTTTTCTAATTATCCTCGATATCAAGTACTGCATACATTTTTCGTTTATAATAGGTGTGAGGGACTGGAGATCTGCTACTGTTAGAAATAAGCACTGCCTTTGGCCACTCACCCTTAGATTAATCTATTCCGCTTCAAAACTATAACAATTAGATAGGTTCCAAGGGCGCCGTGCCGCCGTAAACATATTTTTAAAAACATATCAGGAAAATTCATAGCTGTTGATATTTGCCAAGAAATTTCCCGAGGGGCTATCACTGCATAAAGACCCCCTGCAATGAACTTTACGGCGCATATTCGCGATGTGGCGCTCTTTGGAATTGACGCCATTGGTATATAAATAGTCTACGTTCCTTGAAAAATCAATGTAAAATATTGGTCCCGTTCGGGAACTACGAAGGGGGTGAATCGGCTGTCGATGTCGCCCGAATCGTTCAGACCGCGAACTAACTCAACGAACAGAGTCGCAGCAACTTCAATTGTTTCTTGAGTTTTTTAACACTAAAAAAGTCAATTTACATGAATATAGATTATGATATTATAAAAGCCAATTTAGACGAATTGTTAGACAATTGCTTTTTCTATCTTTTCCAGAACGACATGTCCAGTCATTTAGGTATTTTTCAGTTGCATCATTGGAGACAGACCTAACGAGCGCTTGTAATCGACTGAAATCGGTGTTATCCATAAGATGCCAAAGGGCCTCATTTTGGTTGCCCATATTTCGAACGCTGATGTTTACTCCATATCTATGCTTGGCGCAGCCCTGGACATTATTTTACTAATCTCA
Organism: Halesus radiatus; assembly: GCA_022606495.2. NCBI lineage: Eukaryota > Metazoa > Arthropoda > Insecta > Trichoptera > Limnephilidae > Halesus > Halesus radiatus. Next base: position 16,089 of record JAHDVE020012324.1, on the reverse strand, counting down.
TTTACGTGATATTCAAACGTATTTACGTAAAATTATTTCTGGTTTTCCGTAATAACATTTGTAAGAAACCTGGAAAAACCACAATTTATTTAGTATTTTACTGCGATCGCTTTAACCTCTGACAGTGAGCGGGCTTCGATGCACTCATATTCTTTGCGTAGATTTATCTATTTATGAATGGAGTTCGGACTTTTCACTGCGACCCACCCAACGCTTGGTATTACGCAGCAGTTTTTTAATCGTGATATGTATTTTTTATGCAATGAATTTAAAATTAATAAGATATTGTTTTTTTCAATGGGTAGGAACAACTGAAGAATAGTAAGTAGGTACCTAATTATAATGTATTGTACAGGCTGTAACAGCACGTGCCCGACTAACCAGTGATTCCTGAGCATATTTGGTGTAAAAATGTTATTGAATTTTTTGTCTCCGGTGAATTTCTTTTGTTCACTTAAAAACGTAAAACAAACGGTAGGCATTGGATAGTTAAGGTGGGGTGAGGGGTTGAGCGGTTACTCGTCTGAGTTACCAGTGACGACATATGATTTTTTATTGTTATTAGAATTTGTTTATAACTAACTAACCATCACGCCGTTTCCCCGCAGGGGTAGGACGGACCGCCAAAAAACTCGATCTTGGCATACACTTCTTGCTCCATTCACATTCACACATCGTCTCATGCATTCTCTTCTATTATTCCGACTTCTGACATGGCCCGACTCAAGTATTTGATACACTTGATCGTGCCATGTCTTCTTCCATTCGCATTCGCGTAATATATTCTTCTTACACTCCTTTCTCCGTTCATTCGATCTGCATGCCCAAACCATCTAAGCATCCCTTTCTTAAACTTACTCATTACGCTTACATCAATATCAGCCTTGCATTATTTAGGAATCTCAATACTTTTCACAGGATCATACATGGTTTTATCACACATTCGCCTCAGAGATCTCATTTATACGGGATTCAGCTAACGTTCATCCTTCCTCTGCCAATTCCATCCCTCACTGCCAGACATTAGGGTTGGGATCATTGTTCATATTGTTTATATTTTGTTCTTATATTGACTTCTTAATTAGTTTTTGCATTTTTTTACGTTTTTTTAAATATTATTTTAGTATTTACATTCACTGTTTAGTTTTCAGCTTTCATACTTCTATTTTAATTTAAATTATTACCTCTGAACATTAATAATTTCTCTCTATTTTCCATCTTCTTTATGTCCTAAATCATATTAGTAAGACTGTTTACGTTCCAAAAAATAAATAAATATGAAAAAGCATTTTTTAATATTAAAAAAATGTTTTCTACAAATATGCTGAGGAATCACTGGTTAAGTCTGTCGGGTACGTGCTGATACATCTTGTATATTAATGTGTGTTTTCAGTTTATTGCAAAGCAGAAGATTCGCTATGGTGAAAGTCCATGTAAAATTGTTCTATTACTGGGGGCCAAGACCGTATCTTTTGCGTCAGCTAACGTAAAATAAATCGGCCAAAAATAACACATTTTTCACAGTTTTCATAAACACAGCGTCGTTTCTTGCGTTTGCTTTATGGATTTGTCTCTTAACGTAAAGGAGAACTTACTTTTTTAGCATGATACGGACTACCTAGCTGTCAACATAATGTGTTGTTTATTGTCGATTTAACTTGCGTTAGCTAACGCAAAAGATACAAACTAGACACCTTGATGCGAATTTCGCTTTGTTTGGTAAACTGATTTGATTAGCCAAGACTTCCCAACCCTCCTCTTCTCCTTCCACTCTTTCTAGCTCCACCATTACAAGAGGAAAGTGCATAATTGCACTGTCTCCGACCGATGAAACATTAGTCTTGAATAAAAAAAGCAAACATTTGCATTTATCAACGTACACCCGTTTGAACAACTCAAACTCGTTTCACAAATTTGAAATGATTACGTAAAAATACTATCCCAACCTCAGAGTCACAATTAATTATTACTTTAAGGCTGCTCTCTGACGGTCCAGTGAGGAACGAACGAGAAAAGGCCCACAATGGACTGCGTTGCAAACCGTTACCTTACTTTAGCAAACTTGACTTTTCTATGCAGTGTCTGCAGTAACGAGTGAAATGTTCGTTCCTCACCGGACCGTCAGAGAGCAGCCCAAGACTCCAACACAGACGCAAATCGCTTCGGATTTGTTTTTATAATGCATTAATGATATTATAAATTGATTTATTCTTATAATTATTTCGAAAGACTTAAGCTTCAAACGCACATTAATAAATTATTCGGTTTAATATTTTGTATGTACACCCGCCAACAACAGAGTGCTATAAGTGATTTATTGTAAAATATTGAAATCAGCGCCATCTTGTGGTAGTAAGTTCCTATTCATATCACCTTAAATAGGGTCCAGTATCTAATCTAAGAAAGGCAGGTTTATATGCACCCAGAAAGTGTAGCTATCCGCGAAAATCTATCTAACAACTTGTAATGAATTCATAATAAACTCATTGCATTTAATGAATATGTATATTTCCCTCAGCTGAGATCCTGCACCTAATTATCCATAATTACTCTTAATGAAGCTGGTCTCCGTGAATAATAAACCCGCTGACCTAGGTTCACGGAGGCTGCTATTTATTCACATATATTATTTTTAAATCTTGCCAGTATTGAGATATCCATTCAAGTGTCTGGGAGAGGTTAACTGTGTTATTGTTTTTGATTTATCAATGTCGTATTATCTATATATATAAAAATCAATGTAAGTTTGTTTGTTTGTTTGTCCTCGATGTTCTCGAAAATTACTAGACCGGTTTCGCTGAAAATAGAAGAGTTTGTTTTTATTAGTGCCAGGAAGGTTTAGAAAGTAGTTTGAATGAAATCCAATATGTAAAACTGTTGCTATAACGTTTTAAAACTAGTGTGAAAAACATTGAACCCGCAATGTTTTATTTAGGTTAGCCCATAGATATAACACTCTGGTCAGCCACAGACTGCAAATTTTCAAATGAATGTTTCTTTATTTGGAGATAGTTACTTTCGTTGTCAAATCAATTACGGGACCCTAATGACAAGCAAGAATTCACAACTTCATAACTTTATTCAAAAAAAAAATCCCGACAAGGCCGGGTACACATCAGCTAGTTTAATATAAATTCATTGATGTTGTGGCTGCAAAGAAAGCCTCCTTATCGTGGGAAGAATCAAAATTACTCTAAACTCCAACGTTTTTATGATGATGATTTACTAGCTGATGTGTACTCGGCCTTGCTCGGGATTTTTTTTTAATAAAGTTATATAATTGTGAATAGTTCCTTGTCGTTTGATTGCCATAATTGATTTGACACCTTAATGCCTTGTGATGACTATCAGTATCTCTAAATAGAGAAACAAAGAAATATTAATTGAAAATTTTATTTCACTCCAAACATTTATTTTTCAAAACATTTCTAAATAATAAAATTCTTATGTAGGTACCTACATGTGTTTTCCATTTTGAAAATATTCTACCCAAACAAACCTTCTTTTTAGAATATGTAATCTGTGGCTAACTAGATTGGTATATCTATGAGTTAACCACAATACAACATGGCGGATTTAATGTTTTTCATACTAATTTTAAATCGTTATGGCAACAGTTTTACAAATTGGATTTCATCGAAACTACTCTTTAAACCTTTCCGTCTAATAAGAAACAAACTCTGCTATTTTCAGGGAAATCTGCTTACTATTTTTTGAGAAAATCGAGGATAGACAGACAAACATTCATTTTTATATATAGAGATTGTAACGATATTGGGGTAATCACTTTCGCAGTAGATTTTACTCAATATCTGAATGTGTTCCATTTTTGAGGTTAATAGATAGTGACGGGCGTACCCGATATATTTGTATCGATATGAATGCTTATTTAATTAATCAAAACATTTCAATCTAAAAATAACGGAGTAAAATGCGTTAGTTGCATTAGGAGTCTGCAAAACAAACACTGATCAATCGAAATTATATTAAATTAGATAGGAAATATTCAAACGAATTAATCCGATAAAAGAAATCGGTTGAAACATATAGGTACACCCATTAAAACAAATTGATGATTTTTTTTTTAATTAACCTGAATTATCCAAACCTAACCTAGTATCACCGATAATTTCCGTTCGTATCTGATATACTCGTATTATCAGTTCTTACGTAATGATAAAAATATAATCATATTACGAATTTTTAATGAAGAGGTTTCATAATTTGTACACCTAGGATGCACAATAGTAATTGCATGCATTTTAGAATGGCTTGGAACAAATCATGTGGATAGATGTTTCTACTGAGATTACGAAATTGTTACTAGAAAAAATTACAAACTTACAGTTTTTTAATAATAACATTCTGTTTTTTAGCTTGTGACGTCACTAGGTTACAAGATGTCATAGTTGGCTGTCAAAATGTTATGTTTATTTGGGTTCCTCCCAACATAATTGTTTTATTTTTATGATATAAAGCGATATGAGCGGAAAAAGGCTATGAAAACGATGCACGAAACATTAATACCAATATCATTGACAAGGTGGCCAAAATTAGAACTAACGAAAAAACTAGTTATTTTTGCCCTAATAGCGATCATTAGCGATGTTCGCTATTCCGCATATAGGATTAATGATGAAAATAAAAAAAATTTCAATAGATTTCTAGTCATTTTAAGAATTATTTTTAATATACTGTTTATCCTGATGAGGAAAGCTTTGCTTCAGAAACCTGTTGATATTTAAATATCAAAAAAAGTTGTGTAAACAAAGTTATTCTTATTATTCACTCTTTCAGGGCACTTCTCCGCCACCGCATGGGAAGTCTATGGTGCAGAGTACGCCATTCCAAGAATACCATCATTACTGTCACGGCTACATGGATGGAGTCTCCCTTGATGGCCCTTTGGAGACGGGAAACCACCAAATAGTGAATGAATAATGAACTTATTTTGCATATTTTACCGAGTAATCTTTTTCTATGTTTTTCTTTTCTTTTTTTCTTCCTCTTATTTTACGTACCTACTGTTATTTTTTTGTTTGTATTATTATCACTCATGGGATGTATCGCATTGCACTACCCCTGCATATCTTCTGGAATAAAGAACTATTATTTATTTTTTTATTATTTCACTTCTGACCGGTTTAAAGATGTCGATAGCTAGGTGAAACCGGCCCAGTCTATAAAAAAATAATAAACAAGTGAAAAAGAATTAATATCTTATAAATATCGGAGGTTTCAGGTATGAGATAATGAGATACGTCATTACGACATAAACGTGACATTTATTGACATGAGTAAAGTTTAAAAAACAACGTTGAATGTCTGTATACGAGTATATTATGAACAGATTAAATGACCGTATTACGTTACATCTATATAATTATTATAATTAAGTCCCCGTGTATGATACTGCATGTAATATTGACGTATTCATTATATTATGAAGGTACAACAAACGCTTTGTATATATATGACTTATGACGACCTACTTTCTATAACGTATTCTCTTCGCCTTTCCTGGTATTGCGTTACCAATTTAAAACTTTCTGCATTTTCCAGAGGCGGATTTAACCATTCTGAGCCCAATTACATTACTAAAATGGTTTATTTTTTTTTTAAACTTACTAAAACTTACCTTATTTTTTTTTTAACGAAATATAAGTGGAATCAAATAGCTGTACAACAGTAGAGTGCATTGCTATTTGACAATATTAAATATGTATTTAATTTTTATTATTTATTTTATTTATATTTTTAAATTTTTGTTTTATGTGTGATGTATATTCATCTACTATCGTATTATTATTTTATTTCTTAAACTTTTTGTATATATTTTTTTATAATTATTGCATGTATATTTTGTATGAAATGTGTGGGACTGCACTAACCTCTATAAAATAAATTCCAATATAAAAGAAGAGGAAAATGTTTTTAAATTTGAGAAGGAAGTGACGAAATAAGTAAAGTGCAATTTTTAAAATATCGTAATTTTTTATATTTTATTTGTATTTATTAATTGTGTGTAGATATTATGTTCATATTAAAATAAATGTAACCAATGTATATGTGTTCTATTATATGTTAAATAAATAAATATGGGTTTGTAGTTTTTCAAGTTCAGACATGAATTTTTGCTTTGAATATTTGATAATGGCCATTTTGTATGTGATATGGCTGACGTAGGTTAAATTTTTGATGGACTTGCGCGATTTGTCGTCTGATTCACCTAAAAATACTATCTCTAGGAAGATACTATTTTATTATGTATAGGTAAATTACAACTAAAAGCAGAAATCCGTTAAGTAGAAACATTTCATTTGGGTATTATTTATTTAAAAAACTTATTCAAATTCATGTTTTTACATTATTTGTTTGTTTATTTTATTTTATTTTTTTTTTTTTTTATATATATTTTTTTTTATAGAAAGCAGTCACTTTGTGGTTAGACATATTTGATGAAAATAAAAAAATTACTTTGTTTATAACCACGAGATTTTATTTTTTTATTAGGACCGACCGGTTTCGCTTAACACAAGCATCATCAGGGTACAAAATGAAACTGACTTTTTTACTTCTTTTTTTTTTTTACTTTTTTACGCTCATTTTTCGTAAGTGTCGGCATAGCTTATCAGCTCCTATGAACTGCACACCACTGCTATGTAGGTAAGTATTCTAACATAAAATATAAATATACGGGTAAGAAAATAAATAATTATTGAATTTTGGAATAACTTATTGAAGATTATAAACCTCTTTGTAATATATTTTTAATCGTTGAAGATAATTTAACATTAATCCTAGACTTGTAGATAAAGTTAACAGATGTTCCATATAAATAAAAATCCGATAGGTATATCCGAGACACCATCTAAAGAAGAGAAATAATTTCGGATAGAATCTTGTAGTCATGATAGAAAAGTAGCAGCCAAAAATAAATGAGAACTAATTAAATATGATATTGACAGTTCTTAGAAATCGAAATGAAACCGATGAAAATGACGGACGGATTGGGGCAGCTGTAGATCAGTGGATTAGAGCGCAGGGTCCCGGATAGACCATGAGGTTCTGGGTTCGAGTCCCAGCTGCTACCGTTACCTTTTTCTTTTCTGTATCTTTTCGGTTTCATTTTGAGCGTTTTGAATTTATCTTCAATAATAATTAAAAATTATTGTTCATTGCTAATATATTAATGACCGGTCAGTGGCTGAGTTGGCATCGCGTCTGGGTCCCATCCAGGCATCGTGAATTCAATTCCTCGGCTGGCTAAGTCCTCCATCGCGAAACAATAAATATTTTCCATTACTGTGATGGTAGTAGGAGATTTTCAAATATTGTCATTTCATAACTCGAAAATATTCGTCTTTATTTAAAAAAAAAAAATCTTCTCATTTATTCTGCGGATACTAAGTTTTGTTATTCCGAAAAATTTAAGGATTAAAAAAAATCTTCTGTTCCTATCGGAAAGGAACTCTCCTAACTATCTGTTCCTTGCAAAGGCTCACCAAGCATGTCGACCTGTACTGAAAAATTCGAAGGACAAGTAAAACCGCTTGTCACAATAATTGTAGATACGAGTTACTCGTCTCCTGTCATCGGATGTTAAATGGAAAACAACTTTTTAAAGCTGTTGTTTTTTACATGTCGGAATGAATTACGTACGCATGTTATTTGTCCTCGCACCATCGGAAACCTCAGACACTGTGGGATCTCAGTTCATTGATCTGCAATAGTATTTTGTTGCACACAACTAGCATAAGATATTGTTACGTACAAGTTCTCGAAAGAAAAAAATGGAACCGTTTAAAACAACGTCAATTCATAGAAAACATATTTTTGTTGATTCTAAAACTGTTTGGTTTAATTTCTACCTCGTATTACAAAGGTTCCCAACCTTTTTTAGGGTTAGTGCTACTTTTAATCTGAATTTTCATTGCACCGGTTAGGAACCCTTATCGCATTATACGGGATATATCGGTACGTACCCAACGAACTTTGTGACCACTGATTCCCGAGCTTATTTGGAGATAAAAATTTTAATGAAATCTTCGTCTCCGGTGAAATCTTTTTTGATTAAAAATGTTTTTTAAACCAAGCAAAACAATCTGTCAAGTGTTGTCACTGGTCACTTAGTCATGTTTCCGCTCAACCGTCCACCCGACCCTTAATGTTCAATACCTATTGTTTTTAGGTGATGTTAATAAATAAAGTTCATCGGAGAAAAAAAAAACGTGAACATTTTTTAATCAAGATAAGCTCAGGAATCTCAGATATCCGGCTAAAGAGTTTCGGATGCGTGCTGATCAGTGGCGTGCACTGCCCTATGACAAAAGGTAGGCTGTGTGCAATTTTTCTAGCTCACATGTGAATTTTTGCGCATTTAATTCCTTAACAAACTCATTGAAAAAATACATATTGACAAAAAAAAAACGTTTTTTTAACAACTTTTAATTTCGTTTCATGGTTCATTTTTCTTAAGGTATACATAGCTTTTCAGCCTTTATGGACTGCACGCAAATGATGCTGCTGTATGATTACACCCTGTATATTGACTGGTTAGTGGCTGAGTTGGGCGTCTGGTTCCCACGCCTACGTCGTGGGTTCAATTCTTCTGCTAGCTAATTCTCCGCCATTACACAAGTAACGAGCGACATCTTCCGATTTAAAAAATGGCAGTAGGAGGAATTTAAATATTCAGAGCCTTTGAGGTGATTTTTCACAAAAATGGCGCTCTAAAAAGCATCCAATTATTATTATTATTGTCACGTTATTCGTAACCCGATAATGCTTTTCTTAAAAAAAATAAATAATTACAGATACGATTTTTCCTAAGAATTTCGATTTGTTGGCATCCTTTCTCAAAGCAGTGTACGCGCAATCAGAATAACGATAAATTCCTCACTGAAATTAACCGAGAATCAATTAATTTGAAGCCTGAAAATGACTGATGCAATTCTTTGAATTGAGTAATCATTAAATAATTATGCATATTAATGCAACCAGTTTTTGTCAGTTAATAAAATCCACACACAAACAATTTTTTTGTTGTCTATTTTTTGTTTAAACTATTCTGTTTTCGTAAGTCCGCAATTAAGAGATTAAACTTTAGTTTGTTTTTTTCCGCTGTTTTATAGTTCAAATTATTTTTTACTTGGTCAATTTGAATAGCAACGTGTGTCCTTCGATAGAATAGAATATTATTATTACTATTTATTATTATAAAATCGAATGAATAAATAGAAGCAACTCTGTATGTGCTACAATGGCCTTTTTAACACTATCAATCACAATGGATAACATATTGTAGCGTCATTCTATTTCCAATTGAAGTTAACGATTTAAGGATTTCTAAATTAATTATATGTATTACACAGATTAAATTTCTGCACAATTTACGTGAAGAAAATCACTAAAGAGAACGAATTTTCCCAATGAATTAAATATTTTACATTGTCCCATATTTCTAAAGATTCGTGTAATGAACACAATATTAAGATGACTGCCTGTCAAAACCCGTCCTATAACGGCGTGAAAAAATTTGATAACAAAAAATGAACACACCACAAAAACTGTAAAATAACTAGTCTTGAAAAGTTTAGGAAAGATATGGTTTCAATGTTTTTTAACCTTTCCCGATCACGTTTTGTAACTCCTAATTATTGTTTTATTATTATGTTTTGTATCTGTCTGTATATAAATGGGTAAACGGATAAAACAGAACAATGATAAAATAGAACACGATAAACGAATAGATTAGGTTAGGTTTGTTGTTTGCTTGTTCCTATTTATTCTATGCATTTTTGTCATATATTTTCCCATGAGAAAATACTGTTTAATAATTAACTTCCCACAGAAAATCATCATCACCATTTTGAATATCTAAATTTCTTCTAAATTTTTATTTCGAAAAAATTCCGTAACAAAAAAACTTCCTAATTCGTGACACATTCAATTTAGCACGTTAGTTCAATGGGATGTGTCAATTTCCTGTTAGACTTCCTCACGCATGACGCATAGAAGGTCATTTTTTTATACATGTATTATTAACCGTGTCTCCGTAACAATTTTGTAAACAAAATAATAATAAAACTTCGTGCCAATTTTGCGGGTTTCGTGTCTACCTTGCATTGAGCATTTCGCGGAACAAAAGTAATTTTAACTGGCTTGAAATGTCTTTGTTTCAAACGTGCAATAAATGCATGCGTGTTATGATTACTGTTTATTTACAATACCTTAACGAAGGCAATACTCCGCAAAATGTTGAAGAAATCATAGAAAATGAATTAGACATTTCTGATGTTATTTATTAATTCAGTGCATTTGATTATTTTGTTTTAAATTAATTTTTCATAAATAATTGTGAAGATTATAATGGTATAAACATATTAAAAGAAAGTGTAATGCAAAAGTTTAATTAATTTTCAAATGCAATACGAATACTCCAATATCTACTATAAAATAAAATTATATGGTACTCTCAGTATCGTCCTAGAAAACCATTCAGAATCGAAACGCTGCTTGAAATGGCCTTAGCCGTATTTTGTGGCCAGATCTGAATAGCCAGGTACTTGCCAACCTTCAGTTTCCCTTCTCCATTCCTTTTACCCTGATAGCATACCCCAATTGGGGATGTCATTGTCCTACTGGCTTCTCGTCACAACCATTGATCAATTGTTAATCTAACCATTTTTTAATAAGCTAATGAATGTTTTCATTGTTTTCATGTTTGATTTGTAGAACATCATTTTTTAGGATTTTAAAATTTAATTACAACTATTCAATAATGCCTTCGAAAGGCGAAACACCTGTCACGCATAATAATAATTAGCTATCAGAATTTATTTATGTACGGTTAATAAAATTGAATAATAATAGTATTATTGAAATTTTTTACCTTGAAAAAAAAATGTATTAAATATTTAAATGTGTTTTTTTAAGATACTTTGCTAAAGCGTCAATTATTTGGCCATAAAATTTTCTAAAGTCTATTTTAAATTGACCGGTGAACAATTCAAATATGCACTCAGAAATAAATTTAAAAAAAACTAACATTTTTAATAATTTCTTAGTTAAGGTTTTACTTATCTTATTACCATACAAAATTATAATTATAATTTTGTATAGAATGAACACAAAATAAATTTATTTGAAATATTAGAGTTGTAAGACGTATTCCTCATTTGACAAATTTTTCTGACCTATACTTTTGTACTAGTTCGCATTATTTCTTCAGAAGAGTAATATTTATCCTCGACCCAGCTAACGTATTTGTAAATACATTGCAAATATGTATATATAAATATACCCATAATGTATACTGTATTAACATATTCATTTTTGGCGCGTTGCTAAATATGTTAACGCCATAATATATATTACCATTTCAATGCCATCAAGAATTAATCGCATATTATCAAGAACAATGTTAAATTATAATACTACGGTCATGAGTTAGCCTTTAGAAAATCAATGATCGATTTTAAATTTACTATGTTGGCATTGAAGGCAAACGAGCGGGCTGATGGATGGCAAGAAAGGGGACGGAAGCACCGCTTGGAATTGGAGGGCACACGGAATGAGACAATCCAAAGTGCTCATAAACGGACCCAACCCCAGACGAACCAGGCAACTATTCAATATGGACAGAAACTCAATGAGAGAACTGGTAGTACTACTAACAGGACACTGCCACCTCGGGAGACACATGCAGCTCTTGGGAGTGGAAAACACCAATTTGTGCAGGAAATGTGAATTGGATGAAGAGACTGCAATTCACTTATAGTGCCAATGTCCCGCCTTGATGGGAAGAAGGCTCAGCTACCTGGGAAGATATATCCTGAAACCAAGAGACAGCCGAATATCCAATGACAACCCTGGTGAACCTTATCAAAGGGACCGGGTTACCGTCAAAGGAAGAAGTTAAAATGTTAGATAGCACAATGGGTCTATGGCCTGAGTGTTCACGGGAGTTATGCAAACCGTCTCCGTATCAATAAATAGATAAATAAACAATTACTACGAAGCCTAACATGTTCTTATATATTCCATGATAACAGAAACAATTGAATGGCATGGTGGTGTGCCGACTGTCAGCTACGAAATGCACACACCATCAAAGTGGAAGACCCAATTAAAGTTATACGTTTGGTGTAAAGGTAGAAACAAAAGGCGCAGCTGTTCGTAGATGTGATGTACAGTGGTATGGGTGAACGATGTTGGCGACACTTGTGTAAGCGTGGTTTCATTATAATAATACTCCATGCCCCATCTCTTTTAAATTATCTATGTGTATATCGATAAACCATGTCAAGATGATTTACGAGTTGTAATTTAAAAACAGAAACATAAAAAAAAATCTACGATTCATGTGGGCTAATTCAATTCGAACGTAATCAGCGACATATAAAAAAATAGATGTTGATGTCAGATTTCATACTACATATTATAAATATATAACTTTTTGTTGTACGGGCAGTTATAATAATTATAGAGTGAGGTAGAAAAGACAGAGACGGTTGGGTTTTTTGCCAACAGAAACGCGGTTCACACAGTTTTTATATTTTTTAAAGTCAGGTTACAAGCCTGTAAGGTATAAAAATAAACAGTTATTGCCAAGCTTCGTCTGGGTTGCAACAATATAATTTATTATCGAAGGAATAAAAATATATATAAATGAATTAAAAATTACTCTGTAATCACCGCTTCATTAATATATACATATCAACATGTTTCGAAGGCGATGCTTTCCTCACCAGGAATATACAGAATACTAAAAAAAACAATAACGTCAATATAGACAAATGATAAACATAGAACGCAATAATGTAAGAATAGACAAATTATAAACATTATCAATAATATTATTTACACTCTCCTTTGCTTCTAGTTATTTTTTTTTTAAATACGTAAAAAAAATTTTTAAATTACTAGCATGAATAATTATATCCCTTTTTAGGTTTTGTACGCCCTTAGCTTCTGGTACATTTTTTTTCTAAATCTCGTGATGTTCTCCTCTAAGTCGCATCTGAACAAACCGAAAATCTTTAACACGTCTACATGCGACATTTCTACTGATATTCATTCTAAAATGTTAATGTAAGTGAGTCTGCATCTCATGAATACGTTAAGTCATAGTTTTAATTTGAATGCATATATTATATCCGTTATATGTTATTTTCTCGTTATGTTAGATTAGTTAGTGTAAAGCGAACTTGAGATGAACCTTCACAAAGCTGCTCTATCTAAATTAACTATTAATTTAATAATTATTTTAAGCATATGGGTTGACATAACAATACAAATACTTCAATACTCGTGTTTGAATGCGACAATTAAAACTAGTTTTCATTTTTACATCAGACGGTAACACAATAATGAAGCCCTTTCGGTTAAAGTAATAATAATAACAAAAGATGAAACTGGAACATACCGTTGCATTGTGAAACCTGAGTTGCAGTGGACAGACTGCACATGCACACGAGGCATAAAACCACAAACGCGATAACAGACACTAGATGCATTTTGGTCAATTTATTGAAACACCTTCCTAAGTGAAAATAACAGAGTTTCGACAGCGTTTCTCGGAGCTGTGGGGAGCGTGGCACAATCTCTACACGGCACTGGTCAATGAGTCAATTGCCAGTCAATATATAACTGATTTTCCCACCATACTCGTTTGTAATTAAGCGGTTTGGTGGAATAACATCACAACCAGAAAATTGTTGGATTTTTGAATGAGAAACTCTAGTCAATTCATCGCCTAACTTAAATAGGTTTTTTTAGAGCTCGTTTATTTATAAATTTAAGTTATATGCCTCTTTAAAATGAGTCCAAAATTAAGTGATAGTTGAAACCATTCGAAACAGGGTCAGGTGACGACATTTATGAGTACATAGTAATCAATATATTAACAATGGCTTCACAATCAGGATTGGACGACATCAAAGTTCTTTAGATACATCGGCTTTTATTTCGATACATAATTTGTATGAATAACCGTTTACAATAAAACTTTATATATATTTACGTCATAGAATCTACGTTTACTGTTCTACGTGATTATATACGAGGTGTGTTCAAAAGAAAAGGTGAATTTTGAATTTTCGCGGGCTGTGTACATTCGATTTCGTTTTTTTTTGTTGTTATGTTGGTACACATATGTTTATCATATGTTAGCATTATCAGCCATTTTGGATCATTAATTTGTTTTTGACAACTGGAAAGGTTAGTCACGTTTTGTTTGTTCTTCGATTTTTTACTAAAAAAAATTAGTAAAAAATCGAAAGATAACGAATTTTTGGATTTTTTGAAGAAATGCTGATAAGGACATAGAAAAAAAGCAAATCTAAAATTTCACTTTAATCGGCTATCAAGTTCCGACCAAAACTAGGAAATTCCACCATAGGATTAACAATTATTAACAATTTTTTTCTAAAAACAATCAATTTTTTGGATTTTTTGAAGAAAAGCTGATGAGGACATAGAAAATAAAGTAAATCTAAAATTTCACTTCAATCGGACTGATGATGCCTCAGAAAACGAACCTTAATAAAAAATCGAAGAACACCCAAAAACGTGACTAACCTTTCCAGTTGTCAAAAACAAACCACTGATCCAAAATGGCTGATAATGCTAACATATGATAAACATATGTGTACCGACATAATAAAAAAAATCGATAATCGAATGTACACAGCCCGCGAACATTCAAAATTCACCCTTTCTTTTGAACACACCTCGTATGTGTAATATATTTCGCCGGAGTTCTTATTACGACTTGTTCTATCGGCTGATAAAATAGATTTTTTTTTGTGAAATAGGTGATTAAGATAAAGAATTTTGCTCGCCTATAAAGTACGATTATTGCCGGTTTTTTTCTCACTATAATGTAATTTATACAAAAAAAAAATCAGATATTTGAAATTCTTATTATTATCAAAAGGGCTTAACATATAACACTTTGTCCTTTGAGGTGATTTTTCACAAAAACGACGCTGTACGAATCATTCAATAATAATTATTATTATATATATCAAAAGTTTTGACAATATTAACAATAAAACTAGGCCATTATTGTAAGGAGTAGGTAAGAGTTCTATAATACGTATACCTAATAAATGTACAACGGTCCATAAGAAAAATATAACCACGGTTTTTTATTACTATTTCGGAATTAACTTTTTGCGACTACGACCTTATTCCACCCAGCTCATTCATGTACAAAGAACGAAGCTCTATGACTGTCCACCATTATCACACTCAATACACCCGATCAGCAGATTTGAAGGTGGAACGAGTGAAAAGGGCTGTTCATTAACCATAGTATTCAATTTATTTTCATTTATAATTAGGTCTCTTTGTACGTATTCCGCGTGATTTGAAGATGGTAACTTACGAATAATTTGTTTTTGTTTTTTTTTGTCCTCAACTGAATCGTTTTTATATTTGGTAAGCACGCGGACAATGTAAATACTGGACAGGAATTTTAAAAACAAAGGGGTTTTTAATGTACAAACGCGATTTTTTAGTACGTGTGTCAACCATTTGAGGAAAAGTGGTTACTTATTATTTAAATGTTCAGTATGATATGAGCACTGGTTATTCCGGGTGGGTCGCCTCAATTATTCGGTGCGCAATTGGGGGGCCTCATGCGTACAAAGCTTTAAACGTTATTCATTATTTTACATAATTTATTTACAATAGGCATTTGCTATTTACGAGTAAGTGACCTAACGATTTATATTTACGAGTAAGTGACCTAACGATTTATATTTACGAGTAAGTGACCTAACTATTTATATTTACGAGTAAGTGACCTAACTATTTATATTTACGAGTAAGTGACCTAACTATTTATATTTACGAATAAGTGACCTGACTATTTATATTTACGAGTAAGTGACCTAACGATTTATATTTACGAGTAAGTGACCTAACTATTTATATTTACGAGTAAGTGACCTAACTATTTATATTTACGAGTAAGTGACCTAACTATTTATATTTACGAATAAGTGACCTGACTATTTATATTTACGAGTAAGTGACCTAACTATTTATATTTACGAGTAAGTGACCTAACTATTTATA